>PVJA010041364.1:0-17965 GCA_004027025.1 Myocastor coypus
CAGAGGTTCCTGACTCTTGTGTTGGGGCTCTGGCTGCTAGCTTTTGTGAATCCTGGGGGATGTGGTCTGTAGGTGGAGGTGGAGCTTTGGGATTGAGTAGTCCTGGTAGGCTCGTGTACCGGAACGGTTGCCAAACGGGCTATTTGATGGGTTCAGTGCTGGAGCTTGGGCTGGAGGGGTTCAAAAAAAAAGAAGGGGGGGGCGGGGCGGGGAAAGGGAAGGCAGGCCAAGGATCCTGACCCAGCAGGCGCGGGGCGGGCTCAGCTCCCAGCGGTGGGGTTTGGGCTGGGCTGGAACAGGAAGTTAGTTGCGGGAACGCAGAGGCGGGGCAGAGGGGCGCAGGGGCTTACCCGCGGCGGGTGCGCAGGCTCAGCTCCCAGCGGTGGGGTTTGGGCTCCCAAATACATTTTTAAAAATTAAAAATATGCAGAATTATATTGCTTCTGGTTAGTGAGAATTGAAATTTATTTTGCCTTTTACTTTTATTTTATTGTACATTCCAAGTTTTTAAAATGAATTAAAATCTAGAAAGGAAATGTGTTTTTATTTGCTGACTGCCTAGATGATGCCATCTGAAAGGGAGGTCTCCCTGCCCTTGTCTCCTTTCAGGTAGGCACTTACCCAGCTTCAGGTTCCCAAATGGGTTCCTGAAAGAGGAGCTCTGGGCTCTCCTTGGTACCAGAAGTGAGCCAAGGTACAAACAGCACAGGAAAGAGGGCATTAGAGGCGAGTAAGGTCACGACCAGCAGTCCCTTGGTTCCTCCAGTTGGAATGCAGCCCTGAGAACTCATCATGGCAAGAGGAAGATATCTTTGTATAAATTATCCAAAAGCAACTCTTCCAACTAGCAGCCATATTCTCTCCTCTCATCCTATCCCTTCCCTTCCTTAGTGTCAGATGCCTTGTAGAAAATAATAAACTGCTAAATTAGGCAGCAGCTCAAAAGCCTGGAGCAGAGGAAATTTAAGTTCCCAAAGTAACCCAGAAAAAGAGAAAAGCCAGGTATGATGGCACACATATGTAATCCTAGCAACTCCCTAGACTGAGGCAGGAGGATCCTAGTTCAAGACCAGCTTGAGCTATTTGGGAACTGTGAGGGAAGGCACAGGAAAGAAAATGAACACCTACACATGTGGGCTGGAGGAGAAACTCAACCAAAAATCCCCTGGAGAAGGGCTGTGTCCACTTGTTCAGTCCTAGGAGGGCCACTAGGCTGGAGCTGGAGGGGGTCACCTTCATGTCTGAGAGACTTGCACACAGCCTGGCATGCCCCCCTCAGGAAAGGGCTGATAGTTTGTCAGTTCCCATTCCTGCAAAAGGAGCAGAAGTCACTGGGTCTCTCAACGCTCACGCTTTGGCCACTACTCAGGAACACTGACCCGCAAAGGAAATAAAAACCAAGAGCAAACAGGCTTAATACCAACGGGAGATCTCTAGCCTGAGGAGGCTCAGCAAAAGGACAGGAGAAATTCCATTCTCTGAAGGAAACATCTTACTGCGGTAGAGCTAACAGGAAGAGACTATTGAACATCATAATGAAAGTTCTGGCTGTGGGCCAGTCAAAAAAAGATGCTCTCAACAGTGGCCAGGCCAGCAATCTGCAATATCAAATAAAGGGTACACAAGAGAAGAGGAAGGGAGAGCCAACCACAGAGGCACAAACCTGTAATCCAGCACTGAGAAGGCTGAGGCAGGAAGATCACAGAGCTCAAGCCCAGCCTGGGCTCCAGAATGAGTTCAAGGTTAGCACAAATTATAGAAGGAGACCTTGTCTCAAAAATAAAAACAGGGTGGACCATGTAGCTCAGGGGACTAATGCACCTGCTTGGGCAGCATGCTAAGATCTTGATTGAGACTGAGCATTGTGGCACACGCCAGTAATCCCAGAGCTTGGGAGGCTGAAAACAGGAGGATCACTACAAGTCCAGCTTTCATAGTGAGACCCTGTAGACTCTGTCCTAAACTCATTTAAAAAAAAAAAAGAAAGAAAAGAAATGGAGATCATGTCAGAAATGCAAAATAAAAATACATCCAAACGTCATGAAATGACAAATTCACCAATCATGGTAGTACACACATGATCCCAGCACTCTGGAGGCTGAGGCAAAAAGATCTAAGGACAGCATAAACTACACAGTAAGTTCAAGAGCAGCATGAAATACATAATGAGACACTTGTCTCAAAAAAGAAAAAAAAAAAATCCCAAAGGAAAACTGGCCACAAATGGCAGGCAGCTCATAATCTGTTTTTTTTTTTTTTTTTTTTTCTGTCTTTTTGAGACAGGGTCTCGCTGTACAGTTCAGGCTGGCCTTGAGCTCAGTTTTGTAGCCCAGGCTGGTCTCGAACTCTCACCGATCCTCCTGCCTCAGCCTCCCGAGTGCTGGGATTACAGGCGTGCGCCACCACGCCCGGCTTCATAATCTGAATAGGACTTGAGTCAGCACATAAAACGAGGCCAAGAAATCCCAAACTGCTGTGATTTGTTTTTGTTTTTGGGGGGGGTTGTTTGTTTGTTTGTTTGTTTTAAAAGGATACATAATTTATTTTTCTGTCTTTTTGAGACAGAGTCTCACTGTGCTGTTCAGGCTGGCTTTGAGCTAAAAAGAGTAAGGAGGAGGTAAGACCCTGGGCAATTATGAGTGAGGTAGCCCCCATAAAGCTTCATGGGGTCTGGATTAGAATAGCAATGATTACAAGTGCTATGTGGCTGACGGAAGAATAAGCGATGAGAGATTTTAGGTCTGTTTGGTGGAGGCAAATAGAGCTGGTTATAATTATGCCTCATAATGACAAGAGGATAAATGGGTATGCTATGTGGCTTGTTAGGGGTTCGAGGAGTTGTGATATTTGTATTATTCCATAACCTCCTAATTTTAGAAGAATGACAGCAAGTACTATTGAACCTGCAATGGGTGCTTCTACGTGAGCCTTTGGCTCACTTTTGTAGCCCAGGCTGGTCTCAAACTCGCACCAATCCTCCTGCCTCAGCCTCCCAAGTGCTGGGATTACAGGCATGTGCCACCACACCCAGCTAGACTACATAAATTTTTGTGAAAAAAAAATTAAAATTTTTTTGTGAAATTCCTATGTGAATTCAGTGTAAACAGAACTAAGAGGATGCTATGGAGGTCAAGTACAGCACCAAGTACAAACAGACAGAAATGGGGCACAGTTGGGATTGTTAGGAAAGGAAAGGTAACCACTTACAGAATGGAAATGCAGAGTAGACTAAAGCACCTGCTTGGGCAGAGCGCGGCAGAGTGCAGCAGGGCGCAGTGCCCGCCCTGTCCGTGGGGAGCTATTTAGACTGGGTGTAATCTCAGCATTTGGGAAGCTGAAAACAGGAGAATCATTACAATTCCAATCTACATAGTGAGACCCTGTACACCCTGTAGACCCTGTGCTAAATTCATTTTTTTTTAAAAATGGAAAAGTACTTCTTTTTTTCTTTTTTGCAGTACCAGGGATTGAACTCAGCAGACAAGCAGTTATGCTGCTAAGCTATCCAACTCCCTGCACCCCAAAATTAAGCATTAACTGTTCCTTTTTTTTTTTTTCTTTTCTGTACTGGGGATTGAACTCGGGACCTTGTCAGGCAGGCGCTTATGCTGCCAAGCTATCTCCCCTGGCCCCTGCAAAAGCATTTCATCTAAACTCATAAAAGGAAAGCAAAAAATGAAGAGAAATTGTCTCCAAAAGAAAATTTTTAAAAGGTAAAATAAGGCACAAACTACAGTAAGTTTAATGACAGACTACTTTTAGAATAAAATCACTTTCAGAAAATTCAAATGAGCTATTTTCCTACTGAAGGAGACTACTAGTTGAGCACTCAAATAATTCTAGCTATGCAGGAGTGTGAAGCAGGAGGATCATAAGTTTGGGCAAATTAGTGAGACTCTGTCTCAAAATAAAAATGGCTGGCAATAGCTCAGCATTCAAAAAAAAAACTATCAAAGTAAGTTAGATGACAAAAATCTTGCTACATCTTTAGGTGACAAATGCTAAAAATAAAAGGATGCATCATATACTGTAGTAACATAGAGATAAGGTCACAGGCCAGTTGGTGTTTCTAGAGGTGTTGAGATACAAATGGAGTCCAGGGAGAACTGTTTTTTGTTGTTTGGGAGTCCCGGAAAGCTAGGATTTGGGGTTATAGGTGGCGGCTCTTCCTGTGGGTGTTTTGTCCTTAAATTATGGATAAAACCCAGGGAGGCCTGTCTTGTTGTTTAGGAATCCCAAAAAGTTGGGACTTGGAGTTACAGGTGGCGGCTCCTCTTGTGGGTATCCTGTTTTTAAATTATGGACAGAGCCATGCTAAATAAAAAAAAAAAAAGAGTCTTCTAAGGCTGTGGACTCACTGAAAGAGAAATCTCAGTGAGTGCTCTAAAACTAAATTCATTGGGTCTTCTCATCATTTCTTTTTTTTTTTTTTTTTTTTTTTTTTTTTTTTTTTTTTTTTTTTTTTTTTTTTTTTTTCTTGTTTCAGAACTTTTGTTTGTTTATTTATTTTTATGGCCGGCTCAGCCTGCCCTGAGGGGCAGGGCTGGCACAGCATATGGTGCTAGGGATTGAACCGCGGTCCCTGCAGCTGCTTAAGCTTTCCTAAGAAGGCACTTTAGACCACTGAGCCATCCTGCTGGGCCCCTGGCCTCAATTTGTTATTTTCCTTTCTGTTGCCTGCAGTATCATATATTGTTGTATGATATGAGTTAGTGTCAAAAGAAATGATGAGAGGGCCCGGCAGGATGGTTCAGTGGTCTAAAGTGCCTTCTTAGGAAAGCTTAGGCAGTAGCAGGGACCATGGTTTGATCCCCAGCACCACATGCTGTGCCAGCCCTGCCCCTCAGGGCAGGCTGAGCTGGCCATAAAAATAAATAAACAAACAAAAGTTCTGAAACAAGAAAAAAAATAATAAAAATTAAAAAATTCTTTAAAAAAAAACAAATTGAGGGGCTGGGGAGATAGCTCCGAGGCACAAGTGCCTGCTGGGCAAGTGCAAGGTCGTGAGTTCGAACCCCGGTCCCCAAAAAAAAAAAATTGAGGCCAAATGTGACTCAAAAAATATTAAAATGGAAAAAATGAATATTTCATAATAAAATGTTCATCCAATTAGCCAAATACATGAAACAAAACCACCTAAAAATATAACATTTTTTTTAAAACAAACAATGAAAACAATAATAGGAGGCTTTGATGCTTCTCAAAATTTTGACAAATCAAGTTAACAAAAAGTAATATCATGCAAGCAGGCACAGGGCCGGAGGCTTGATTCCTGGGCCTGCCATGTTGGTCCCGCCACCAGGGTGTGCTGAGACCAATTGAGACTGGGCATGGTGGCATGCGCCTGTAATCCCAGCTCTTGGGAGGCTATAAATAGGTAGATCACTACAAGTCTGATCTAGTGGTGAGACTGTGAACACCTTGAAGACCTTACCCCCACACACACACACACACAAAAAAAAAAAAAAAAAAACACATACACATACAAAAAAAAGTTAAAAAATCAAGTCATTTCTAAATCATTCACTTTTGTATCTGGGCATGGTAGTGTTTGCTTATAATCTCAGCACTGGAAGGCTGAGGCAGGAGGATTGCTGCAAATTCAAGGCCAGCCTGGGCTACAAAGTAACCTAAAGGGGCTGGCAAGATGGCTCAGCAGTTTAAAGCACCTGCTTAAGAAAGCTTAGGGACCATGGTTTGATCCTTGGGCACCACATGCTACAGCAGCCCCACCCCCAGGGTAAGCAAGCCAGCCATCATAAAAACAAAAAAAAATGTAGGGGCCTGGCAAGATGGCTCAGTGGTCTGAAGCACCTGCTTAGGAAAGCTTGGATGGCCTCAAGAACCACCGTTTGATCCCTGGCACCAAATGCTATGCCAGCCCTGCCCTCGGGGCAGGCTGAGCCGGCCATTAAAAAAAAAAAAAAAAAAAAAAATCTAACCTCAAGGCCAGCCTGAACTGCATAACAAGGCCCTGTCTCAAAAAAAGAAAAACACAACTAAATAAATCATTCATTTTTTGTGTGTATGGTACTAAGAACAGAAACAAGATAGTGCTTAGCTACATCCCAGTATTTATTGTTTCATTCTGAGACAAGGCTTTGCTAAATTGCCAGACAGGCTCTCTTTTCAGCCTTCTGAGTAGGCGAGATTTCAAGCATGCGTTACCACACCTAACAACATTCACTCCCTTTTTTTGGTACAGGGATTAAACTCAGGACCTTGCACTTACCAGGCAGGCATGTAAACCACTGAGCTATCTCCCCTGTCCAACATTCCTTTTTTTAAAAAAAAAAAAAAAAATTATTTTTTATGTTTTCTTGTTTCAGAACTTTTGTTTGTTTATTTATTTATTTCTATGGCCAGCTCAGCCTGCCCTTAGGGCAGGGCTGGTGCAACATGTGGTGCCGGGGATTGAACCTCGGTCCCTGAAGCCACCTAAGCTTTCCTAAGCAGGCTCTTTAGACCACTGAGCCATCCTGCTGTGCCCCCAACATTCACTTCTTATATGATAGAATATACACAAAAGTTAGTCATTGCCACTGAGAAATTCTCTTTAAAAAAAAAACATGTTATTCATTTATTTATTTATAAGATGTCATTTGTTTATTTATTTACTTGATACAGGGACTGGCGCAGCTCAGTCTCATAGTGATCCTCCTGTCTTAGTCTCCCCAGTGCTGGGATTAAAAGCGTACCCCACCACGCATGCGTTAGTAGAGATGGAACTCAGGTCCTCACATTTGCCAGGCAGGCACTTAAACCACCAAGCTATCTCCCCAGCCCCACTGAGCAATTCTTTTTTTTCCTTTTTTTTTTTTTTTTTTTGGTGGTACCAGGGATCAAACTGAGGACCTTGGGCTTATCAGGCAAGCACTTATTCCACTGGGCTATCCCCTAACACAAAGATTTTATAGCCCACATACTTTGATCATAATCAAATAACATACAAATAAATAATATCATTACCAACTTAGTGGTCCCAAACCTGCTTGGAAACCAAGAAAATCCCTTCTAAATAACCCAATGATGAAAGAAGAAATTAAAATTGATACATATTATCACGAAAGCAATAAAAATCATACATTCAGGGTCCAGAGTTTGTTTCCCCATACCACATGCCATTGGGGAAGATTACTATGAGTTTGAGTTGCATAGTAAAGACCCTATTCCAAATACATAAATAGGGGCTGGGGAGATAGTTCCGTGGCACAAGTGCCTGCCTGGCAAGTGTGAGGTCGTGAGTTCAAACCCCAGTCCCACAAAAAAAAAAAAAAAAAAAAAAAAAAAACATAAATAAATAAAAAATATACATTATATGGAATCTATTCTTAGGTAATATGTTAAATGTACTTACTTGTCTTTCTTTCTTTTTTTTTTTCGGGATCAGGGTTCAAACTCATGACCTTGTACTTGCCAGGCAGGCACATGTGCCATGGAGCTATCTTCAAACTGAGCTATTCCCCCAGTCCCTTTTTATTATTTACTTTGAGATAGTATCTCATTAAGTTTCCCAGTCTGGATCCCAAGCCACAGTGCCCGCCACCCCAGCCTCTGGGATTGCAGGTATGTGCCACTGTATCTGAGCAGGTGTACTGACAGTCTTAAATATCCCCAAAGAAAAATGAATTAATGATGGGAAAAATGACAAAAGAGGGAACACAAATAGCAAAAAAACATGATGAACTATTTGATTTCATTAGTTGCCAGGACATGACTGTAGGGATCTGTTGGTTTCTCACTAAGATCTGTTGTACCTGGGGAGAAAATGGCAGTAGGAATGAGGAAAAGATAGACAAGAAGACAAGAGCTAGGTTAGGTGGTAACTCATCTGCCTGGTTGGCCAGCACCAGCTGACCCCCTGAACAATAGCAGGAGCCTTTGCAAAGTTGCAAGACACAAGTTGCCTAGTGACTAATAGCCCATGTTGTCCAAGCAGGGTGTTTTTCTCAACACTAAGGTAGTTTGACTGTTTCAGACCATGAGGCCTCATCCAGTTTCAGCCCTGACACTTCAGAACTAAAGCAAAAATAAAATCCATTTTCATGCTGGGGAAGATCCACCCAGCTAAAGTTCACAATTTGATCAGTGGAAGGTTTTCAGAAGATCTCAGCAATGAGCAAAGTGAGGACCACAGAGGACATGAGAAGGGACTTCATATACACAGAAACACATACCAGAGGTCAATGCTAGAAAACAAATCACACCACCAATGAAAAATATATAAAAGAGAAAATGCCATATTCACTTACCTAGTCCACCAAGATTTCTATAAAAATTTCCATTGTCCTGTAGCAGAGGGAATTAGACATATGGTGGCATCTTCTGGAATACATCAAAAATCTTAAGGTACACAGGCATTGACTGTATAATACATTTTACATTTATAAACATCCTTATGAAATAGAAATTAGTACCAAAAATGCATATATGGGTATTTGACAGCTAGTCAATCTCCTAACAAGGGACTTGAGTCTCAGATGACCAGAATGCTGAATGAAGCTATATTAGTATACTGACCCAAGGAGAACAAGCTAGAGTCACAGTATTTTTTTTTTTTTTTTTTTTTTTTGGTGGGACCAGGGTTCAAACTCATGACCGTGCACTTGCCAAGCAGCCACTTGTGCCATGGAGTTATCTCCCCAGTTTTTTGATTTTGATTTTTTTTTTTTTTTTTTATTCTTGTTTCAGAACCTCTGTTTGTTTATTCACTCATTTTTATGGCCGGCTTAGCTCGCCCCGAGGGCAGGGCTGGCGCAGCATGTGGTGCCGGGGATCGAACCGCGGTCCCTGAAGCCACCCAAGCTTTCCCAAGCAGGCGCTTTAGACCACTGAGCCATCCCGCCGGGCCCCGATTTTGATTTTTTCAACAATGTTTTCTAAGTTCATACACAGAAAGCATATGCAAAAAAAAAAAAAAAAAAAAAAAATTCTAAGAGGAAAAAGATTTTAATAGTTTCTTCCTTTAGCATTTCCTAAAAGATGCACTGTATACCTGGAGACCACTACTAGTGATATGAAGATCAAAGTCAGTTTGTGTAAGGAGGTAAAGTTAGGGTCGTCTATAGAAAGTGAACAAAACTGACACAGAATGAGCCAGGGAGATAGCTCTGTGGAATAAGTGCTTACCAGGCAAGTGCAAGGTCCTTAGTTCTATCCCTGGTACTGAAAAACAAAATAAAACTGACACAGGCAAAGAAGAGGATAAAAGGGCAACTAGAACTACAAAATGCTTATGTTCTTGGGATAAATAAGGGGAAACAGGCTTGGGAGATAGCCCAGTGGTCCAAGCATCTGCCTGGCGAGTACAAGGCCCTAAGTTCAATCCCCAGCACCACATGCCATTCCATGCCAGCCACAGATCTCAGGGCCAGGAAACCTGGCCCAGAAAACCAAGCACGGTGGCACATACCTGTAATCCTGGAGCATCAACAAACAGCACTTTTTTCTTTTGAGATAAGATTTTTTCTTTTTTTTTTTTTTTTTTTTGTCTTTTTGAGACAGGGTCTCGCTATGCAGTTGAGGCTGGTCCTGAGCTCACTTTTGTAGCCCAGGCTGGTCTCGAAGAACTGGCACCAATCCTCCTGCCTCAGCCTCCCGAGTGCTGGGATTACAGGCGTGAGCCACCACGCCTGGCAAGATAAGAGCTTTTCATGTAGTCCAGACTGATTCCAAATCTACAGAGATCCTGCCTTAGCCTCCCAAGTGCTGGGGTTACAGAAATGTGCCACCTCACCCAGCTTTCACGAGCACCCTTCTCTCCCCTGCCAGTGGGACTCCTTTCTTATGTTTAAGCTACAATGGTGGGCCCAGCAGGATGGCTCAGTGGTCTAAAGCGCCTGCTTAGGAAAGCTTAGGCAGCTGCAGGGACCACGGTTCAATCCCTGGCACCACATGCTGCGCCAGCCCTGCCCTCAGGGCAGGCTGAGCCGGCCATAAAAATAAATAAATAAACAAAAAGTTTAAAAATAAATAAAAATAAAAATAAACTACAATGGTTTTGAAAATGAAGTTACTAGTAATTAAAAATGACACCTGGTCTTACTAAGTTCCACCTGAGGGAAAGCTGAGTCATCTGAGAGAGTCATAAGAGAAGGAATTCTAGTCATCTGTGAAGAATGCATCAGAGCCAGGTATGGTGGTTGGTTATCCAGCTGCCTAGCAGGTATGGCTGCCTGTAATCCCAGCCACTTGGGAGGCTGAGTGAGGCAAGAGGCTCACAAATACAAGCCCATCCTGGGCAACATATAAAACCTTATTTAAAAACAAAATGTTTAAAAAGCTGAGGATATAGCTCAGTGCTCTCAAGATTGAATTCCAGGGCAATCTACTCGGGTCCCCCTTTTGTCCCTCTCTCAGACAGAAGCTCTTAAAAAAATAATTCAATTCCAGGACTAAAACACTAGAGTGATTCAGAGCCTATGAGATCCAAACAGTGCTATTTCATCTTAATGGCACTATCAGCACCCATGAGGAAATCGCCAAAGCAAAGCTGTTGGAACCTGAAAGTTGGCCTGAAACTGCGGGGGTTGCCATAGTGTCCTGAAACTTGCTCTGCTCTCCTTGCCCAAGAGGGACAGAGTCAGGTCAGGAAGTTGAGAGGACTCCTGAGCCTTTTGTCAGTTACAACCCTAAGAAGCAGCTCATGTCTTCAAGCTGAAAGAAGTAAAGGTTGATTTCAGGAAAGAGGCCTGAAAGAGCCCCAGTGCTTGGATTTCCATTGAGTGCAACTAGTTGACCTTGACTTTGGAAGCTCTTGCAGTCCTTGTTTCTGTCTTGAGTTTAAAAGATAAAAGACAAAGCCGGAACAATGTTTCTCCAAACCCCTCCCTGCGGGTAATACGCAAATATGGTATGAAAGGCAACATCTGGCCAGGACCAGAAGACAAAGGGACACCAAGGGGGGAGGGGTTCCACCTGATTTGTTCTATAGATGAGGCCCTCACACAGGTGTGCTAGCCTACCACCAATGGTATCTGACATCCCAAGTCATTTTTTTCTCAGCCCAAGCACCTGTCCAGTGGCAAATTCTTACTTCCTCTCAGCCCCAAATAAATAGAAAAATACCTACTTCTCAGATGGGGGCCAGCAAGATAGCTCAGTGGACTTAGGCAGCACAGGGACTGGGGTTCAATCCCTGGTACCACATGTCACACCAGCTGTGTGCCTGGGCATGCTGAGCTGGCCACCGAGACGCGGCATGGTGGCACACACCTGTAATTCCAGTGCTGCGGAGGCTGAAAACAGGAGGATCACTAGGAGTCCAAGCTGCATAGTAAGACCCTGTACCAAATACATAAAAAAGAAAAAAAGAGGCTTAAGCAAAAACAATTTCCCACTTACAGAGCCAGTGGTAATGTCTGGCCAGTGACTTCAGTGCCAGGGGACACTCAGTAGGCTACCTTGGAAATTCATTGAAGTGGCCTAATGCAAGTTTACCATACCAAGAACAATGGCACTCCTTCCCACCAGCTGTAAACATAAGATCCCATTCGGCAAACAATAAATATAAGTAGAGCTAAACCCACACAAAATGTGTCATCTAGATGGAGAATAGCATAAAGCTTGACCGAAGAGGATAGCAAAATAAGTCCATTGGTGAGACTTACCAATTTCCTAGAGATAAAACCAGAACTAGTGGTAGGGGGGGAAAAAAAAGTTAGGTAAAAAATAAAAATTAAAAATTTCAGACTCTGTCTGAAAAACAACAACAAATTAGACAGGAGAAATAAATTCTAGTAACTTTTTTATCAAGTCTGTAACTAACCATAATTTATTATATAAGTCAAAACTTCTAGAAGATTTTGAATGTTTCCACACAAAGAAATGATTCATGGTTCACATGATAGGTGTGGAACAGTAATTACCCATCTGATCATTACCCATTTGTGTACATGTATCAAAATATCACACTATACTCCATAAATATGTAAAATTATGTTTTTGTTACCTGGAATCCAGTTCTGGTAGGCACTCTCCCACTGAGCCATATCCCTGACCAGAATATGTACAATTATTATGTATCAATTGAAAAAAAAGAGCCAAGAGCTAAGCATCGTGAATTATGCCTGTAATCCCAGAACTCTAGGTTTTTGTTGTTGTTGTTTGTTTTGTTTTGTTTTGTTTTGTTTATCTTTTTCGAGACAGGGTCTCACTATGCAGTTCAGGCTGGCCTTGAGCTCACTTTTGTAGCCCAGGCTGGTCTCAAACTTCCACTGATCCTCCTGCCTCAGCCTCCTGAGTGCTGGGATTACAGGCATGCGCCACCACGCCCCGCTCGAAACTCTAAATTGAGGCAAGAGGATCACAAATCCAATCCCAACCTGGGCAATTTGACAATTTAGTATAGATACTATTTCAAAAAACGGGCTGGGAATGAAACTCAAGGCAAAGGCCCTGGGTTCTATCCCTCCCATGTAAAAAAGTTAAACAAACAAAAAACCACAAAGAAACATAAAACATGCAAAAGTAACAAAAAAAATAGATGAATATATTTGTAAATTTTGATAAAGAAGATATTCTTATTATTTATTTACTTTTGTCTTTTTGAGACAGGGTTTCATTATGCAGTTCAGGCTGGCCTTGAGCTCACTTTTGTAGCCTAGGCTGGTCTCGAACTTGTATGATCCTTCTGCCTCATCCTCCCAAGTGCTGGGATTACAAGCAGGCATCACCACGCCCAGCCAAAAGAAGATATTCTTGAACAACCAATATCATTCAAAAGGCTGAAAACAGGAAGATGATAAAGTCAAGGCCACTGTAGGCAACTTAATGAGACCCTCACCCCAAAATAAAAAGGGCTGGGGTCAGAAGTCAGGGCTCCTGGGGTTCAATTCCCAGTGCCAGAAAACAAATAAATAAATAAATAAATAATAAAAAGCCAGAAAATATAAATTAAAAAGACAGAGGGGAGAAAAATGACATAAATTTTTTCCATCAAAAATTAAACCCCCCCCCCAAAAAAAAAAAAATTAAAACCCTAGGGGCCTGGCAGGATGGCTCAGTGGTCTAAAGTGCCTAGCGGCAGCTGCAGAGACCACGGTTGGATCTCTGGCACCACATGCTGCACCGGCCCTGCCCTCAGGGCAGGCTGAGCCGACCATAAAAATAAAAAATAAAAAAAATTTAAAAAAGTTCTGAAACAAGAAAAAAAATAAATTAAATTTAAAAAAAATTAAAACCCTACCCTGGTCCCACAAAAAAAAAAAATAATAATAATAATAATACCCTAAGAAAAGTTAATTTAAAAACAAATAGGGGCCAGTGAGATAGCTCAGCGGTCTAAAGCACCTACTTAGGCAACCACAGGGATTGTGGCTTAATCCTTGGCACCACATGCTATGCCAGCCTCAACCACAGGGCAGGCTGAGCCAGCCATTAAATAAATAAATAGATAGATAAATAAATAAATAAATAATTTTTTTAAAGTAATAAATATAAGCCAGGCTTGAAGGTTCATGCCTGTAATTCCTGTACTTTGAGAGGCTGAGGTAGAAGGTCTAAAATTCCAGGCTTACATAGGTAACTCAGGGACTTACAAAAAGGGCTGGATACAGCTCAATGGAAAGCCCAAGTTCAATCCCCAGAACCACAGAAACAAAGTGAAATCACATTTTTTTTTTTTTTTTGAGTCAGGGTCTCGCTATGTAGTTCAGACTGGCCTTAAGCTCACTTTTGTAGCCCAGGCTGGTCTGGGAACTCACACGGATCCTCCTGCCTCAGCCTCCAAAGTGCTGGGATTACAGGCGTACACCACCACACTGGGGCTCTGAAATCACATTTTTAAAAAAGTATACAATGGGCCTGGCAGGATGGCTCAGTGGTCTAAAGCACCTGCTTAGGAAAGCTTGGGCAGCTGCAGGGACCGCGGTTCAATCCCCAGTACCACATGCTGCACCAGCCCTGCCCTCAGGGCAGGCTAAGCCAGCCATAAAAATAAATAAATAAACAAACAAAAAGTTCTGAAACAAGAAAAAAAATGAAATGAATAAAATTCTTTAAAAAAAAAAAGTTTAGCCGGGTGTGGTGGCTCACACCTGTAATCCCAGCACTCGGGAGGCTGAGGCAGGAGGATTGGTGAGAGTTTGAGACCAGCCTGGGCTACAAACATGAGCTCAAGGCCAGCCTCAACTGCATAGTGAGACCCTGTCTCAAAAAGACAAAAAAAAAGTATACAATTTAAAAAGTAAGTAGGGGCCCGGTGGAATGGCTCAGTGGTCTGGGGCGCCTGCTTGGGAAGGCTTGGGCGGCCTCAGGGACCGTGGTTCGATCCCCGGGAACCACATGCTGTGCCAGCCCTGCCCTCCGGGTGGGCTGAGCTGGCCATAAAAATGAGTGAATAGACAAATAAAGGTTCTGAAACAATAAATAAATAAATAAATAAATCTTTAAAAAAAAAAAAGTAAGTAGGTTTTTCTTCTGGGTTTGTTTTGTTTGTTTGTTTGTATTTTAGGGAAGGGTCTACAGGATGTTCAGTGTCTGACTACTAGATCATAGTGAGCTCCCTATTTACAGCCTCCCAAGAGCTGGGATTATAGGCACCCATCACACCCAGTCTCAACTGCTGTCTCACTGCCCACCCTGGGGGTGGGGCTGGCATGTTAGGCCCCAGGATTGAACTCCTGGCCCCTCTGCCTGCTTGCAGGTGCTTTAATCTGCTGAGCTATTTGGGCAACACTAAAGCAAATACTTTTTTTTTTTTTTTTTTTTTTTTGAGACAAGGTCTTGTATTGTAATTCAGGCTGGCCTTGAGGTGTCAACTATGCAGTTCAGGCTGGCCTTGAGCTCACTTTTGTAACCCAGGCTGGTCTCAAACTTGCACTGATCCTCCTGCCTCAGCCTCCCAGGTGCTGGGATTACAGGCGTGCGCCACCACGCCAGGAAAGAAAAAATATTTATTGAGATTATGTACATATTTAGTGCTTATTTTTTATTTATTTTTTCTGTATTTGGTACAGGGTCTCACTATGCAGCCTAGACTCATAGTGATCCTCTTGTTTTCAGCCTCCCCAGTGCTGGAATTACAGGCATGCACCACGCCACATCTTGGTGGCTGGCTCAACAGGCCCAGGTAGGGCCGGCATGGCATGTGGTGCCAGGGATCAAACCCAGTCCTTGTACTTACCTAAGCAGGTTCTTAGTCCACTGAGCAATCTCGCTGGCCCTTATTTTTTAATTCTTTTAAAAAGACACAAAAATAAATAAATAAATGCATACATACATAAATACATACATACATACATACATAAAATAAAAAGACACACTTATTCAGCATTATAATCAGACTATTACAATTAGCAATCAACCAAGTACAAAGTCTACAGTAAAACTCTTTGTTTTACAATATCCATAGAACAGACAGTAAAATAACCTGTTAATATAATCCACAAGGCTTTTTGCCTATATACATGAGTATATTCTAAAACATGATAACCCTAGGCCTCCTTGTAGCAGCTAGGCCCTGCTACCACTGTGCTTGGCTGAATTCACGCATCTGTTGTGACCTGTAGTTTCCCTGTCACTTCTCTAGCTCTCCTTTCCTGCTAAGCTTTGTTTTCTCACAATATTTAAAACATTCTGCTACTGCTATAGTGACTGCTCCTGCTGGAACCATCAAACCACCTTGATTTCATGGTTTGACAACTACCATAGGGCCCAGAGGTTCTGTCTCCAAACTTTCCTCGCTTCGTGGGTACACAATTTGAAGACTGGTTGTTGTAACTGCCAAAGTCATTGTAGTTACCACCATCTCCAACACTGCTTCCAACATTACCACATCCACAATAGCCATACCACATTCACCTCTACCATGCTGCCACCAAAATCACCTTGACCGCTGTTTCCTGAAACCAAAATCATTGCCACCAAAACTACTTCCATGTCCACCACCACCATTTCCAGAACCACTTCGACCTCTCTGGCTAGATGAAGCAATAGTATCTCCTGCTTCAACCAGGCTGCCCACATGTCACAGCATGCTACTTCTGGAGCACTCGGTATCCAGTCTGCTCATTGCCACAGTCTATGAGTGTCTCCCATTGCTCACCATGGCTGCTCAGACTCTCACCAGTTGTTTCATAGCTCAGCCCTCCCATGAAGAGTTTCGAAAGTTGTTCAAGCTCCTTAGGAGACTCTGATTTACATGTGGGCAAACAGGAGAGAGACTTAAGGATCCTTCCTTGGATACACAAGCAGAAAGGAGTGAGCTACCAAATGTACTCCATCTTCAGCAATTGTTAACAAAAAGCATGTTTAAGGAAAAGCTGATTGATCAAAGTATGACTAGGTAGCAAGAAAGGGAATAGAGAACCAACCCTAACACTATGTAACAGGCTATGCTTTTTTTCCCCCTGTTCAAAGTTGTTCAGAAGCTAGGCCACATGTATTGGCACAAACCTGACTTGGGAGGCTGAGGTAGGAGGACTGTAGTGAGTTCAAGGCCAGCCTGGTATACCTCGTGAGGCCTTATCTAAAAAACACAAACATGGCCAGGGGTGGTGGCTCATGCCTGTAGTCCCAGGACTCAGGAGGCTGAGATAGGAGGATAGGACAAATTCAAGACCAGCCTAGACTAATCTACAAAGTGAGTTCAAGGCCAGCCTGAGTTTGACAGTGTGCCATTGTCAAAAAAAAAAAAAGACTCAGAGCTGTTGTTTTTTCAATTAAAAAAAATTTTTTTTTGGTTTTGTTTTGGGGTTATCTTTGGTGGTAATGACAATTAGCATTAGGGAACAACTAGGCTACATACCTGTAATCCCAGCTACTTGAGAGGCTTGGGCAGGAGATCTCAAATTAAAAGTCTAGAGAAACTTAGGGAGAACCTGTCTCAAAATAAAGGTAAAGAGGGCTGGAACATAGCTCAATGACAGAGCATTTGTCTAGCATATGTGGTAAAGCCCTGGGTGCAAACACTAAAAAAATAAAAATAAAAAAGAATTCTGAAGATGCATGGTTGTGACAGTTGTACATCAATGTATTTAACATGACTGAAGGGCCATCATGATAGCTCAGTGGACTAAACACCTGCTTAGGCAAGTGCAGGGACTGGGGTTCCATCCCCAGCACCACATGCCACACTGGCCTGCCCCCAGGTGTGCTGAGCTGAGCTGGCCACTGAAAGCAGACGTGGTGGCACACACTTGTAATCCCAGCCCTGGGGAAGCTGAAAACAGGAAGATCACTATGAGTCAAAGCTGTATAGTGAGACCCTACAGCAAATACATTAAAAAAAAAAAAAAAAAAAAAAAGACTGAACCGTACATTTTGTGTGTATATTGCCACAGCCTGCTAAGCTCAACTAAAAAGAAAAAAATTTTAGAAATTTATGTACTTTCTTTTTTTTCTTTTTTTTAATTTTTATTTATTTATTTATTGTTTCAGAACCTTTGTTTATTCACTCATTTTCATGGCCGGCTCAGCCTGCCCTAAGGGCAGGGCTGGCGCAGCATGTGGTGCCAGGGATCGAACCGCGATCCCTGAAGCCGCCCAAGCTTCCCCAAGCAGGGGCTTTAGACCACTGAGCCATCCCGCCGGGCCCCAGAAATTTATGTACTTTAAAAACATCATGAAAGCCGGGCGTGATGGCGCATACCTGTAATCCCAGCACTCAGGAGGCTGGGGCAGGAAGATCGGTGAGAGTTCGAGACCAGCCTAGGCTACAAAACTGAGCTCAAGGCCAGCCTGAACTACACAGCGAGACCCTATCTCAAAAAGACAAAAAAAAAAAAAAAAAAAAAAAAAAAAAAAAAAAAAAAAAAAAAAAAAAAAAAAAAAAAAATCATGAAACCAGATGTGGTGGCACACGCCTGTAATCCCAGCATTTGGGAGGCTGAGGCAGGAGGATTGGTGTGAGTTCAAGACCAGCCTGAGCTACAAAAATGAGCTCAAGGCCAGCCTGAACTGCACTGCATAATGAGACCCTCTCTCAAAAAAAAAAAAAAAAAAAAAAAAAAAAAAAATCATGAAG
>PVJA010041365.1:0-17938 GCA_004027025.1 Myocastor coypus
TTTTTTTTTTGTCTTTTTGAGACAGGGTCTCACTATGCGGTTCAGGCTGGCCTTGAGCTCACTTTTGTAGCCCAGGCTGGTCTCGAACTCACACCGATCCTCCTGCCTCAGCCTCCCAAGTGCTGCGATTACAGGCGTGCACCACCATGCCCAGCTTGTTAATAATTCTTGATAGAAAAAGTTCTTATAGGGCTGGGGAGATAATATTTTTTTATTATTATTTTTTTTCTTTTTGAGACAGGATCTCACTATGCAGTTCAAGCTGGCCTTGAGATCACTTTTGTAGTCCAGGCTGGTCTCGAACTCACAGTGATCCTTTTGCCTCAGCCTCCCAAGTGCTGGGAATAGGAGTGTGAATTTGATCCCTGGTATCAGGAAAAAGAAATTCTTATAGCATTATTCATAACTGTAACAGATTTGAATTAGCCTAAATATATAACAGTGACTTGAATAAATGAATTCTAATAGGACATAGTCCATCTAAGACAGTGCATTGGTAAGCTTTCCTGTTATGGGTACAGCGAACCTGACATTTGAACTCTAAAGGAGAGAGGATTAACTTGGTTTATGGTTTCACTGGGTTCAGTTCATGGTTAGCTGATTCCATTGGTGTGAGATAAAAGCAGGACATTGTGACCCTGGAGCAGAAATGTGTGGTGCAGTAAACCTGCCCTTCCATGACTGTTAGGAAGCAGAGCACAGGGGAAGAGTGTCAGAGAAAAAGAGGGGAGGGGTCAGATATAGATGCCTGACAAACCCAACTACACCCAGCAGTGTGCCTGTGCCTGACGATCCCCTGGGTGGCTCCCAAGCCAACCAAGTTAATGACTAAGCTTAACTGTCACATATAGAATTCTCTCTGCTATAGGAAATGATTGAAGTAGAGATATAGAAAACAGTGGTTCTTATATCAAAAGATGAGTAAGATAAACTATTAGTAGAATATGTCAGACAGCTGTGTATAAGTTGATCACAGCTATGTGGAAATAATTACATAATGTAGCAGGAAAATAACATTATAAATATGGCAAATACTGCTCACCTGCACTGAAGCTTTCCTATGTATGTGCTATTAAGAAGTGTGCATTTATTTTATTATATTTAGTCAATATTCATTGCATACTGTAAAGATGCAGGCAGTCTGGAATAAAGTAGAACAGTGGTCCTGAAATTAGAATAATTTTGTTCCCACAGAGTAATTAGCTTTGGAAACATATTTAGGTTTGTTGCAAGTGTGTATATTTAGTATATAGAAGGCAGAGGTATGGCTACACATTTGCAGTGCAAAGGACAGGAAATCCTATCCCAGCCCTTCTGAAACCAAAGATTATTCAGCCTAGAAATATATATGAATGATAGAGAAGTTGAGAAATGCCAAACGACATAAATCCTCCGTTCCGTTCCCTTCCGTTCTGTTCCGTTCCCTTCCCTTCCCTTCCCTTCCCTTCCCTTCCCTTCCCTTCCCTTCCCTTCCCTTCCCTTCCGTTCCGTTCCGTTCTGTTCCGTTCCGTTCCGTTCCATTCTGTTCCGTTCCATTCCGTTCCGTTCTTTTCTGAGACAGGGTCTTAGTGTGCAGCTCAGCCTGGTCTTGAACTTACAGCTGTCCTCTTGCCTCAACCTCCTGAATGCTGGGATTATGTGTGCCACCATGCCTGGCCTCCTTCTACATAGGTATGTAGTTTCATTTTTTTTTTTTTTTTCACAAAACCAGTTTAATAAAGAACAGTTTGACTGTTATGAAGACCATTGGTAAGGCCTGAATTGGCTTTCAAAGACACAGAGAAACCAGAAACATCTCTCATGGTGAGCCCCTCTCTCTGTTGGCTCACCTCTCACATTCTCAGCAGTCTCCACTCCTGTTCCCATCTGGCTTTTAGCCCTTTCCTCCCCGCCTCTCTGTCTCTGCCTTCCTGGCCAGCCTGTCTGCCTGCACAGCCTCGGCCGGTCTCTGCCTGGCTTTCCTCTCTCTCTGAGTCTATCTCTGCATGTCAGCAGCAGTGACCCCCTGGCTAGAAGAGGGAGATAAAAAACTCAGAGCCTCTAGAAACGTCTCTTCTTCAGAGACATGCCAGGGGTGGGCTGCAAGCGCTCAGCATTAGGCTAACTCAGGGATCTGCCTTGACTTCCTGAAGTCATTAGTTTAAAGGTGTTTTCAAAATCCAGTGGGTTGGGGCTGGGGAGATAGCTCCGAGGCACAAGTGCCTGCTGGGCAAGTGCAAGGTCGTGAGTTCGAACCCTGGTCCCACAAAAAAAAAAAAAAAAAAAAGTCCAGTGGGTAGGGCCCGGCAGGATGTCTCAGTGGTTTAAAGCACCTGCTTAGGAAAGCTTAGGAGGGACCGCGGTTCAATCCCTGACCCCACGTGTTGCGCCGGCAAAATCCAGTGGGCTAAAACCTTCTTGGTGCCTTGGTGCTTGACTACCCGGGGCATTCAGCTTGCCCAGGGCCACCCGGACTTCTCTAGTTGTCCTCATGTGGACCACACCTAACCTCACTGCCAGGGCAGGTGGTGATGAGAGCCACCGGCCTCAGGAGGATGCGGCTGGGGGAGCAAAGGGTACAGCAAGCAGCTCTGCCTTGACCTTGGGGGCCTATCTGTATGGTTTTCTCTGCAGAGTTGGGGTATATTACCGCTTTCCACAGGAGGCTGGTTCAGCACTGGCTGTGTTACTGCCCTGCCAAGGGCGCTGCTACGGGCTTTGCTCCTGAGATGAGGCTCGCTACATACAAAATGCCTCCTTGTCTGTGTACGTTTGACAAAAACTAATTTAATCCTCATAGCGCTTCTGGAGGTAGATGTATTAAAATCTTTCATAGATGAATCTGAGCAGCAAGAAATCTAGATAAAGACAGGAGCTGAATTGCTTATAGATCCCTCTGGGAATTTGGGTTGGATGAATTCTGTACATAATATATATTTGGATATATTTGAATTTTACTAGAAAATTTATTTCTTGATAATAATTGATTTTGTGATTAATTAATATTAAAGTAGTGTGAAAAAAATTACTCTGTTCATCTTCCTGTGACCCTGCTTCCTTGTAAGACTGCAACAAGGCTCGGTGTACCATTAATAAATCATCAATAGACTGACAGTTTCCAGAATAGGCCTACAAAATAAATCCAAGTAAAGGTCAAGATGTTTCTAACTGTACGAAATAACTAAGGTGTTACAAACCAACTGGGAAGCATCGCTGTGGTAGTCAGGACCACAGCAACGCAGATGTACATTAAGTGGAAACTAAAAAAGGTCCTAGAAAGAATGTATGTTGAGTAATGGTCACACTGTCCCTGAAGGTGCTGTTCTGTGTTAGATGAAAAATTTGTTTGCCAAATGGGATGTGGTTTGTTGCTGTAAAAACTCCTTCCTTCCTGGGCACAATGGAATTGTCAATCAGTATTCTGCGTGAGAACTGGCTGACGGACGGCCCTGAGCTCTGTAACTAAAGGCTCTTTTAATTCCAATTTGCCCTATCTGGTTCCTATGCTGAGTGACCCATAGCAGATTTTATGATCAAGTCTGAGTCACAAAGGATTTTCAAATGCTTCATCATTCCTGTTTAAGAATGCAGTTTTTTCCACTTACTTTTCCAGGTCCTCTATAACTTCGTTCACTTTTACAGCTCATTAGCCCTCAACTCACACTATCTGCTTAGGGGTAATTTTTGTTTGTTTATCTTTTTGTTACTTGTAAAACAAGTAGGATTTTTTTAAAAATAGATTTAATTTTATTTTAAAGAGTAAACATAGCAGAAACAAAGATAGAAAAAAATAGTAACAAGTAAGAGTACATATAGTACAGAATTTCAAAACAAGAAAAATTTAACAATGGTTGCATTACATATTTTCATCATCAAATCAGTTTAGATCAACAGAAGTAGGTGTTAAAATGGATCAAACAATTAAACATTAGCACTTTCAATAAACATTAATATATTTTTCTCTTCCAAATGAATTTTGTATTTAAGTCACTCTTCTAAAAAATATTATAGGAGTTGAGGATTTGCAGAAAATGCAAGGTCCTGAGATTGATTCCTGGTACAGCCCAAAATTTCTTTCTTTCTTTCTTTCTTTCTTTCTTTCTTTCTTTCTTTCTTTCTTTGTATTTCTTTTGAGTCCTTACACTAGGGAGACTATAGGATATTTGCATATGTAGGTCTGGTTTATTTCACTTATGAGTATACGTTCAAGATACATCCATTTATATATGAAGTCTTCTAATTTACTATTCCTTATAGCTGAGTAATATTCCATTTTATGAAAATACCACATATTTTTCAACCATTCTTCAGATGATGGGCATTTTGGTTGTTTCCAGGATTTGGCTGTCTCAATTGTGCTGCTATGAACATAGGTGCAAGATATCACTATGATATGATGTTTTCAGTCCTTCTAGAAAAATTCCCAGTAGGGGGATAGCTGGATTGAATGGGAACAAGTAAGATTTTGTACATTAATTTTTATTTTTGTAACGTGTTTGATAGTTACAGGGTCTCACTATGCAGCTTGCATAGAGTGATCCTTCTGTTTCCAGCTTTCCCACTGCTGTGATTACAGGCATATGCCACTGTGTCCAGACTTCTGGCCAGTTCAATACACACTGGGTAGGGAGCTGGCATAACATGTGGTACCAGGAACAGATCCACAGTCCCTGTGCCTGCCTAAGCAGGTGCTTAGTCCACTGAGCTATGTCGCTGGCCCCTATGCATGAAACTTTATTTTTATTTTTATTTATTTATTTATTTGTTTTTGTGGTATCAGGGATTGAACTCAGGACCTTGCACTTGATGACAAATGCTTATTTTACTGAGCTATCTCCCTGGCAAAAAACATGTTCATTAACACATGCTTGCACTATGTAATGATTACATGTAGCCCAAGCTGGGCTGGAACTCATGGCGATCCTCCTGCCTCCATCTCCCAAATGAAGGCATTACAGGTGTGTTCCATAACCGTCCCCTCCTCTACCCAGTCTCACTAAAATGTCCAAGGGTGGGTGGGAACTTTTGATCTCCCTGTGTCAGGCTCCTAGAGTGCTAGAATTAGAGATGTGTGCTACCATGCCCGAGTCTCTATTTTTTAAAACTTATTTTTTCATATATCTTCGTCTTGTTTTCCTGTCTTAAAGCACAGAACCTTGATCTCGTGGCAGGAAAGGGAAGAAGAGGAAACACAGCTTTGGAGGTGGAGAAATATGGACGGGAGAAGGAAGACTGAGTGGGAGGCAGTGAGGTCTGTAAGGTGGTGCAGCATCCCTGAGAAAAGCAGCAGGAGGAGTTCCTCAGCCTCTGGTAGGAGGCAGGAGTGGCCTGCTCCACGGGCTTTGCCGCTTCTCTTCCTTCTGTGGCTGGGTGGTGGGGAGGGAGGTGGCAGATAGGGTGAGGGTGTGTGTGCGGTGTGTTTGGGGGATAGCACCATTTGCTCCCCAGGGATTACTTCCTTCCCTTTGTAGCTAAGAGTGTTGCCGTGCAGAGAGTCACTGTGATGGGAAGAAAGCCACCTTTCCATCAAAGTCTGGGTTTTCCTCTTCCATTTAGGGCCCACAGACTGCTCTGCTTAGGGCCCTCTGTGAGGAAAGGCTCCTAGGCTGAGTGCACCTCTTGATTGCTGGCCTCTGGAGGAAGTGCCATAGCCTAAGGGTTTCTGCAGTAAAAGGCTTTAGACAAATATTGGGACAGAGATGTAGCCAACACCCCACACACTTGTGGGGTTGCATGTGAAGACTGCATAAGAATCCTGGAGCATGACGCTGAAGCGTAGCCCTCGTTGGAGTTTGCATCCGGTAGCTGTAGATTCTGGCCAGACCAAAGTCAGCTGGCTTGGCTGTTCCACCACTTCTCACCCGAATGTTCTCAGGCTTCAGGTCTTGGGGAATGATGCAATCAAGGAAATTTAGGTTCCTCACAAACTGACATGGGATTCTTGACAGTCTGACTCCAGATATGGTGAGAGCACCTGCTCACACGCATCCTTAGGACTGGGACTGCATACTTAGACATTAGCATTGCCTTCATCTTCTGTCCCACCCAGGAAGGCATCGTATACATCAGCTGGATGACATTTGGATGCTCAGAAGCCACCAGCTGCTTCAGTAAGGGCATCTCAAGATCTGGGTTGATGGAGAGGCCCTTCAGGTCCTTCCACAACCATGACTCATATACTCTGAAGGACCCTTAAGTAGCCATTGGGAGGGGGGGCGGTCATGGGCCTTTTCTAGCTTCCTGTAAGTCCTGACATGACTTTAGACACTGGAGCGTGTCACAAGGTAACCATTCTCCGATCATGGGAGGTCTTCAAGCCAACCACGGAGCTGTGAGAATAGCTGGCCGGATTCCAAGCTGTTACATGCTGGAGCCAGGCCCTGAGCAGCGGGACACAAGGGCTACATGGCAGACACGGGCCACACAGACCAGGCACCCTCTCGCTTGACTGTTTTTAGGCTCTGCCTTCGCTGAGCTTTGATTCAAGATCGTTTCCGCTCTAGCTGCCTTCTTCAAACAGAATAGTCCACTGGGCCAGCGTGTTTCCTGATGCAGGGCTCACAGCATGTAGACCAGAGAGCAGGGACAATGTGAGTTACAAGATCCTGCTCATCGTCCTTCCTGAACTTTGTGTGCTGTCATCGCATTCCCTCTCTCGGCAGAGAATGTCTCGCCCCGCTGAATGGCAGCTAGCTCACCTCCCTCCCTTCGGGTGCTCAGCGTTCTGCTGAGTCATCAACACACCACGAAGTCCCACCCCACCCAGGCTCTCTCTTTAACTGCAGAGGAGGCAGTTACTATAAACAGCATTTGAGGCGGTTCTATTTTTACATAAAACTGATTCATTAAAACAAACTTGATGGCTTTTAAAGAGGTTCTGACACTGCTTAGGACACTTATTTTCCACTCAAATCTCAAACAGCCCAAATAAACTAAGAGTAAAGATATAACTGGGGCCCAGCAGGATGGCTCAGTGGTCTAAAGCGCCTGCTTAGGAAAGTTTGGGTGGTTTCAGGGATCGTGGTTCGATCCCTGGCACCACATGCTGCTCCAGCCCTGCCGTCAGGGCAGGCTGAGCCGTCTATAAAAATAAAATAAGTAAACAAACAAAAGTTCTGAAACAAGAAAAAAAAATTAATTAATTAAAAAAAAGATATAACTGTACCATGAATTAAGAAGGAATCAGGAAATTAAGTATGGTGATGGATACCTATAATCCCAGCAGTCAGAAGGCTGGGGTAGGTGAATCTGCAAATTTGAGGCCAGCCTGGGCTATGTTGTGAGACTATGTCATAAAACAAATAAACAAACAAAAAAAACTAAGAATGAATCAAAGGAAACTTTCACAAAGCATCTGTGTGGTCTAGTTCAAACCTTGTTTTTGAAATATCTCAAGGTGTTTCTGAAATATTTCAGAAGATTTAGAATAAGAAAAGCTGAAAACCACTCGAATTAGTGGCACTGTGCTAAGCCACAGCTGGGGTCTCAAATACTGAAAATGAAATTAAATGTGAACATTTTACTTCTAGGTTGGGGAATGTCGCTCTGTGATCTGGTGCTTGGCTGGTTATGTTTGAGGCCCAAGCAAAAATGAAAAAAAGATACCACAGAGAAAAACAAATTATCTCCAAAAATCGGTGCATTTAGGAAATAATATTTTCAGGTAAAGAAGTGATCTTTGTGCACTTAAAGGATGTTACATCTTCTCAACTTCTTTGTTTTTAATTGATTTATCTATGAAATAATAGATTTCCTGCTTTCCCTTATAATCTGTCAGTTCTGCATTGATTTGAAATATATAATGGCTACCAGTGAATGCCATTAGTAGAACTTCAAGAAATTAAAATCTTTTCATGGATTTGCTATTATTCATTTTCTTCTGAGCCACAGGGGTCATTTCTAATACTGTTCTGACCATGTTACGTGTCCTCAGCAGCATTCAAAGATGTCCAGGTATCTTTAAAATTAAATGCAAGATTCTAGGAATGGACCTCAAGCATCCATTACTCATTTTCTATCTCCTATCATCAAGGACTCTAATTTTGCTCCTATGTAGGACTCTACCCCAATCAGGAGAGATTCCTACTATCTTGTGTGAGCCTGTGTCTTCTAGAATTTGAACAAATGCTGGCTATGTTAATTCATTCCCCACAAGAGCTTACTCTGGGGTGTGCATCTTTTCACAAAGCCTATATTTGATGACTAAAATGGGCTCACTCTAGTCACTCCTCACAACTAGGAAATATAATGGCATCAAGGTTCAGAAAACATGGTTTGAAGGCCCTGCTGTATTAAGAATTGAGTTCCGGAGCACCTACTTATTTTGGGACTTCCCATCTCAATCTTCCATTTATTATTACTTAAACTTTTTATTCTATGTCACAGCAATTCAGACACACATATACTTTTTAACCTCTTCCTGCAAGAGACTGGATACAGAGAAAAATATGAGAGAAAAGAATAAATACAATAGCCAAGACTTCACGTGTGTTTTAAATATATCTAGGCTCCTTGCTTGTTTTCTCAGATGTATGTATACGGGGATCCCCAGTGAGAAGTGGTTCCTCTTAAACTCATCCAGCTTTTGTATGGTGCAAGAGAGACATGGAAATTCACTAGAAACATTCCTTAGCTGGGCTGAGGGCCGAGGTCAGTGGGAGAGTGCCTGCCTAGCCTGTGAGAGGCCTGGGGCTGAGGCCTTGGTACTTCTCTCTGTAGTTCTTCTCTCAGTCTAGCCACGTGGATATATGGCACTCGCTCGCTGTCTGCAGCAGCAGCAAGCCCAGCCCTCAGGGAGCCACATGGTCGTGAAGGCAGCATCCCACACTCCCTAGGGAGCTGTGTTACTGACCTGTGATGTGTGGGAAGGCAGAACCTACTAAGTGAACGTGCCTTTGGGATATTTCCGATTTATGAATTCATCACGGAACGGAACCCCGTTGGAAGTCAAGGAAAGCCTGTGTATTTTTGAGGCTTGGAACCTATAGACTACCTGGGAATAGATTTTTTTTTGTGAGGCAAAGATGAAGAGATTAAAACTATTGACAGAACCAAAGAACACATTTTCCCCGTCCCTTGTTCTTTCTAAGTAAATATCCCATGGGTCTTCCTCACTGTTATTCCCCTGCTTAATGCTTTTGTTTTTTAATTAAATTTGCAAGATAGAGCAGAGAAGAATCTGACCTCTAGCCTTCATGTACTTTCTGTTCTCAGTTTCCTCCAATCTGGCAGTTCACTTTCTAAGAGAAAAGGCTTGCATAGTGCTCTAAATCCATGCTCACCTTCAGCATGCGATTCACAGATAGGAAACTCCAAGTCGATGGAACTGCTGGAAAGTCTGGCTTTGTGTGGCTGAGAAATGAATCGCACACCTGGACAAGGCAGTCTTACCTCGTTCCTTTCTCAGCCAAGTTATCTCCTTCACAGATCCCTTCTTTCCTTGCCAGTTGGAGGCATTTCCTTTTCCTCATAATACTTCCCACTGCTCTTATTGATAAGAATGCCACCACGTGCAGCTCTAATTGCTTAACTTTCAGTGGCAATAATCTTCCTTGTAGTGACCATCTAAGCATACCAGTTCTTGCAAGTCCTCGCTTATTAATCATCCTTTCTACAATAATTCACACAGTTTCATCAGACCTCGTAGGATTTATTGTATCTCCTGACTTTACAGCAATAATTTGCATGATGTGATGGATAGGAAACTAGGTCGCATGTGGAACAAGCTCAGTTGTTCTCGGTGTGTCTGTGAAATGCGACCTCAGAAAAATGAAGGAGAGAGACACATCAGCTGTTCTCGATTCTGGGTGCGTGTTAGAAGCATGTAGGGAACTTTGCAAAAACGTTACTCCTCAGCCAAATTAGACAAAGTAAATCAGATGCCCTCAGTGAAGAACATTTTATAGTATATAAACCATTTATCTGCTCCTCTGAGATGACATTTCCAACAATCACAGATTTGCATACCACATAATTTGATGCTCTGTTTTCAACTTACCTGTGTGGAGGACCACCCGAGCAGCTGTCCTTGAAGGAAGAGCAGCTGTCTCTGTTTTGCTAAGCCTGACCTATTTCCTTGTATTGATGTGTACAGAGCTCGCTAGGATTTCTCCTTATCCTTTCAGTTGGCTTAAGCAGTGGTTATTTGTCTAGCTGAGGTGCTGGCGATAGTCTTTGAAGGTGGCATGCATGTTTCCCCAATAACCTACACCTGCTGCTGTTTGACGTGAGCTGGGTTGAGACCGGACAAAGAACCAGTGCTCTGTGCTACCAGCTGGGATAGAGCCTCAAGATAGAGGCTAAAACTTCCTGTAGCTTGAAAATTACATCAGAGCCAAAGCACCAGACCTCCAAAACATTAGAGTCTATCTCAGTAACATAATGTAAATTACTTTCTCTCCATAGCCTCTCTGGATAGGGCGGAGGTAAATGTGGCCACCCCCACCTAGCTCAGCTCACAGTGCTCACCTACTTCCCACAATTCTCAGTCATTCCTCCTCAAACAACTTCTCCTCCACTGAATAAAACCCGGGTATAGCACTGGGTCAGCTCTTTATTCCGGAAAGTCATCTTCGTGGCTAGATTTAGAACCTGTTGGCTCCCCAATAATTATGAATATGTTTTAATGTCATTACTTTCATCATGAGTTGCCCTGGGAGTGGTAGGTTGGAATTAGCTTGATGAGATTCCATTAACATATCTTGGGAATTACAAATATTGATTTCTGGGACCAAAACGAGAACCTGGAGGGGACTCCTACATACTCATAGTATTCTTTCCTCTGAAAAAAAAAAAAAAAGATGTAAGTACAAAAACTATGTATACTATTAGGTATTGCCATTTGGTATTTACCATAGCTTAAAGAACTGTCTTTAGCAATTATTCAGCAAGTCAATCTGGGCAATAATAATAATAATTTTTTAGAAAAAATCCACTGTATTACTTCAACATGTACCACACAGACCTTTAAAAAGAAAAAAAAAAAAAAAAAAAAAAAAAGGCCAGCCAAATGGCTCAATGGATTAAAGCAGGTGCAGGGGCCAGGGATTCCATCCTCAGTCCTGCTATGCTGGCCCTGCTCCCAGGGTGCGCTGAGATAGCAATTGACACTGTGTGTGGTACCTCCTGTAATCCCAGCTCTTGGGAAGCTGTAAACAGGCAGATCAGTTTGAGTCTGATCTAGTGGTGAGACCCTGAACACCCTGTAAACCCTTCCCTAAAATACAGAGGGAGAGAGAGACAGAGAGAGAGACAGAGAGAGAGAGAGAGAGAGAGAGAGAGAGAGAGAGAGAGAGAGTTCCATCACCCTAAAAATAAATAAAACAAGGAATTCTTCTAAATCAGGGAAAAGAATGGAAGAAGGGAACATTTCTGAGTCCATAAATGAGAATAAATTATTCAAAGTATCTTTCAAATGACATGCCATTCTTTCCAATAGAAAATGGAGGAAAAAAGAAAAAAAAAAAATCAAGATTTCTCCACCAGTAAAATAAATGAGTTTTAAAAGCAGCCTGTAGTGTATGTACCGGCCACTGTCAGAGTTTTCTTTGTCTCTGGCCACATGAAGGACCCTAAATAACAGCTTCTTTTTTTTTTTTTTTTTTTTTTATTTCCTTTTCCGTTTTTTTTTTTTTTTTTTTTTTGAGGGGGGGGTCTCACTACTGAGTCATAGTGATCCTCCTGTTTGTACCTCCCAAGGGCTGGGATTACAGACGCGCGCCACCACGTCCAATATCGCCCAGTATCGCCGGCTCAGTGCGCTCTAGAGCAGGGCCGGCGCTGCACAAGGGGCCAGGAACCGAACCCTGGCCCCTGCGCTTCCTCTAAGCAAGCGCTAAATCCGCTGAGCTATACTGCCGGCCCTCTAAATGACAGCTTCTTTTTCAGAAAAGGGCAAACACGGACGGTTTTCCAAGCAGCAGTTGCCTGCTGTCTCTCCCTGTTTTCCCATAAGGAAGAGCTGCGCTGTGATGCGTGCTGCCTAGGCGCAGAAGACAGTTTGCTCAGAAGATGCCACTGCATAGGGAACAGACATGAGTCGTGCATCTTCTCTGGCCAAGATTTCTTGAATTAGATCATCAGGGAGCGTGAAGTACAGGGTTACAAGGTTTGCTCTGGCCATGGCTTCACACGCATCATATATGCAGAGACTGCTTTGGGTAAATATTGAAACTCGGTTGGATCTCCCAAGAGCAAGACACCGTGACTGCACACATTGCCACCCTAATAAGGGGTTGCTACAATTGCTGTGTACGTGCTTTTCCATATTCCTTTAAACAGCAGTCTAACTTGTGACTCTGTCCCTTGAACTCCTGCTCTTTCATCTCTGAGTCACTGACTGTGGTCCTCGCCTGTGCTGGCTGTGTCTGCGGTGACACAGGGGTTACTCTGTCCTTGTCAGTGTTCTACTGTAGCTTTTGCTGGCATTTCTTCTGTAGTCCCTCAAGGTGAGTTTGCAGGTTCATTACTTCTACAATGAAGAACATTTCAGTAGAGTCGATCAGATCCTGTACCTAAAATTGAAGACAGCTGTCCAGAGGAGGCTGGGGTGGCATCTGGAGAGTGGGATGGTGGGGAAAATGTTCTGCTTTTTGAGAAGAGCAAGGCTAGTGGGAATGAGGGCAGTTTGGGATGATAAGTGTAGAGAGGTTATGAAGGAAACCTATATTGAGAAGAACCTTCTTGGAACTTATATTCCCTTTCAAAGAAGCTCAACTTCTTTTATAAAGACTACCATATACTTTCAGTGTTCCCAGAAATTCATATTATTATGTTGAAATAAGTTAGAACAACAATAAATTATTTAGAAAAAGAAGTAACTCACAATATGCTTATAACAAATTCCTCATTATTGTGAAACTTCTGTTTGCTTTGTAAGATTTCAAAAATTCTTTTTTTTTTTTTTTGTGGGGTGGGGGTGGGAGGTGGGTGGGGGTTACCAGGGATTGAACTCAGGACCTTGTGCTTGCCAAGCTGCTGCTTATTCTACTGAGCTATCTCCCTGGCCCCAAAAATTCTTATTCTTGTTTGACTCAGCATTATTGTTATACTAGTGTTTGTCTTTTTATCTCAGACTATAATTTTTCACTTCCTCTCCTGACACAATTTGGCAGAGCAGCTTTCCATCACAGAATTCTTGCTTAAAAGTAGAACAAGAGCTCTTTTCTACACATATGCATTTGAGCCTAAAGTCTGTAATCGTTAATCACTGCGTGTGATGCTTGCCTCTACATTTCTCTGACATTTCCTGTCACCATTACATTATTTTCTTTTGCTGGAAATAAATGTATAGAAATTTTCCTCACTCATTGTGCTTGCATTTTCTGTATCCAATTTATGGATTCACTTCATTGTTTCAATAATGTGGGTTTTTTTTTTGTTGTTGCTGCTATTTTGGGTTTTTGTCTTTTTGAGATAGGGTCTCTGTATGCAGTTTAGGCTGGCCTTGAGCTCACGATGTAGCTCACCCAGGTCTTAAACTTGCAACAATCCTCCTGCCTCAGCCTCCTGAGTGCTGGTATTACAGGTGTGCACCACCACACCTGGATTTCCAATAGTGCATTTATTTCTGTGTTTTAATTAATATTATTATCTGCAAATAATGATAGAGTTGCATATCAATTGACAGCAGGGATACATTTTGAAAAACGTGTCTTTAGGCAATTTGTTATTCTGAAAACATTAGCGTATATTTCATAAATTAAGATGATCATAGCACTAGTCAGATAGCTCAGCAGACTAAAGTGCCTGCTTAGGCAGGCACAGGGACTAGGGTTCGATCGTGGCATGCTGTGTCAGCACCATCCCCAGGGCAATGAGGTGGTTGGTGTTTGAGACTGTGCATGGTGGGGCGTGCCTGGACGCCTAGCATTGGGGAAACTCAACATAGGATCACTACAAGTCCGAACTTTGTAGTGAGATCTTGTAGGCCCTGTACTAAATATATTTTACAAAAATGATCGTATGGTTTCACCACCCCTGACTTGCAAACATTCGAGTTGGAACTTTCACAGATAAGATCAGATCTCTTCTCATGAATGTTTGCAAATGAGAACGAAGCATAGGAGATTGTGTGTCTGCCCGACATTGTCACAGTTCTGCTACTGTACAGAGCCATAATATAAAATAGTGCAAAACAGTCAGGGACTCACTGTGTTTGTGCATGTTTGGATTTTTATGCTTTACATTGCCTCAGATGTGTATAAGACTTACTTTGGGAGATGTATGAACAAATCCAGTATATAAACATTCTCCCAAACAATACTCATTCTTAAGCCAGGGACTCGTACCAAAAATAATACTTTTCCTTTATATAAAGAATAGTTAATTAGGTAGTATAATAAAGTTATCAATTGCATTAGCAATAAAGAAGAAAAGAGACCTAGAAACAAAATTGATAAATGTGCCAACACTAGGCAGACAAAGCCAATATAGTGGAGGGATTTAGCATAAAAAGATCTGAAGAAATACCCTGGTAAACTGCCAGAGTCGGGCATGATATTCCAAGACACCTCCCAAACAAGTTAAGATGATTGCCAAACTCTCCTCTAACAAGGGGAATTTCTGCCAACTGGAGGCCTTTGAGTTAGTCGGCAAGGCACGCTTGAGGAAGCAAGACAGGGAGAAGAGCTGGGTTGTGGTAAGCTGCTCCCACCTTGCGCCCCAGGAGAGGCTGAGTTATGAGAACAGACATGTTATGAGGGGTTTCCTATGAGGTGTGCTTTGCAGAACTGGTTTTCCATCTTCTTTATGAAAACTCCAGTCACATCTCTCTTGTGAGATGGTTCTTAAATAGGATTAAAGCCACACAGAGTTCTTGTATTGAGGAAGTTGTAAGGGATGGGACAATAACAAAAGCCACCATGTCTGGGTGATTTTGGGAAGATGTATGCAATATGTTTTGGCGACTCTGTTTTTTGGTTTTTGTTTTGTTTTGTATTACAGGACCAGGGGTCATTGGTGACTTTGTTTTTCTTTTTGTTTCATCCGAGGGCCTGAAGCCAGGGTGAGACAATCTCCCTGTTGCAAACTTGCCTAGAGTGGTCTCAGCTTTGTGATTCTCCTGCCTCTGCTTCCCAGAGTGCTGACATTAGAAGCATACACTTGTTTGGTTCTGTATAGACAAAGTTCTGTACCTTATGTAATAGAGTAGTCAAATAACTCAGAAAGACAAACAGTGGAAAAAATAATAGAAGGATAAAGAAAATTTTAAAAATAAAATATAGGGCTAGGGAGATAGCCTGGTGGTCTAAGAGTCTTCCTGGCAAGCGCAAGAACCTGGGTTCATTGCCTGGTACCGCAGGCCATGCAAGCAGTGGGTGGACCATACCCAGACATGCTGGGTGGACCACCAAAACTGGGTGTGGTGATGCACGCCTGCAATCCCGGCACAGGGGAGGCTGAGATAGGAGGATCACTATGAGTCTGAGCAGCACAGTGAGATCATATAGCAAAAAAAGAAATGAATGATTTAAAAAATATTTTAAAAATTAATGGTCAGTATATCTCTGTCCATTTTTATTAATAAACAAAGTGAAGCATACCAAAAGAGTCAGATACAAATTATCTCCCATTAGATAGGAACACCTATTCGTCATCTACGTGTGACAGGTCACACAGTGATAGCAGAGCTGAGAACGAGTTCTCTTATACTGCTCCTGGGATAGAAAGTGGCAGTATTCTGCTACATAGCAATTTGGAATTACATTTATTTAAGAAGCAAAATAAGCTGGGAGTGGTGGTGAATGCCTGTAATCCCGGCACTGGGAGGCTGAGGCAGGAGGATCGATGTGAGTTCGAGACCAGCCTGGGATACGAAAGTGAGCTCAAGGCCAGCCTGAACTGCGTAGTGAGACCCTGTCTCAAAAAGACAAAAAAAAAAAAGAAGGAAAATGAGCATTACTTTTGATCTAGAAACCACAATGCTGAGAATTTACCCCCCACAATAATCAGGCACAGATGTGTATTTCGGAGGTTGTTTATTAAAGAATTGTTTATAATTATAAATGTTGGAAGGACTTTCATCAAACATAGGACATTGGTTAAATAACTTACATTATAACAGCATAAAAGAATATCATATACTATTAATGATGATATTTCAGAGATCTAACCTGAGTCCTCATGTATGCCACATGCAGGTGCTTAGACCACAAAGCTATCTTTCCCCGGACTTCAGAGACTTATTTACTGAGATGAACATGTTTTTATGATCTGCTAGTTAGTTAAAAAGATAGTTTGTGGGGCTGGCGAGATGGTTCAGCAGTCTAAAGCGCCTGCTTAGGAAAGTTTAGGCAATTGCAGGGACTGTGGTTCGATCCCTAGCACTACATGCTGTGCCAGCCCCACCCCTAGGGCAGGCTGAGCTGCCCATAACATAAAAATAAATAAATAAATAGTTTATGCACTAACATGTATTCATGAAATCATGCCAAGAAAAATTTCTGCATATGTGTTATGAAATTTCATAGGTACATATATGTATAAATGTGTACAATTTTAGAGGTGGAATCATTGGAGATTGTGATAATTTCTATCCTTTTCACCATTTTCAGTTCTTTTAAGGAAATAAATATGATTATCTTGTGTCATGGTGACAATAAGGAAAGCAAAAGCTGGGCACTGCTGCTCATGCTGCAGTCCTGGCACCCAGAAGCTCAGGCAGGAAGCCTGCTGCAAGTTTAAAACCAGCAACTCCGCCTCAACATACCAAAGGAAAAACAAAAGCAAGACCAAATCCTCATCAGATCTTTTAGGGTTCTAGTATTTTTCTCTTCCCTAAATATTATTTGCTTTTTAAAGGATCTCACTTCACTCAGATTCATAATGTTGAACACCTACAGTTTATAATGAGGCAGCCTTTTCTCTTTCTCCCCCTCAGGGAGTGATAGTTTTCCTTGCAGCTTTTGGCATGAAAAAGCAGTAGGAAGGGCAAGTGAGTGTCTTCCGGCCAGCCCAGCGGTGTTCACAGGTAACAACATCGCTGCTTTGGCAACAGTTCTGACACACAGTCCTTCCAGCTCCAGGCAACCCAAATTTTCTCATCGTGTGTGTGTGTGTGTGTGTGTGTGTGTGTGTCACTGTGAGAAGTGAGAAGTATGTAGTAAAAACAGCAAAGGAGAAGCTCAAAGAGAGCTTCTGGTGTGCACACTCTGGGCATGTGTGCACACTCTCACTCAGAATTTGTGAGACCAAGGCAGTGCACCGATAGGCCAACAATCATATCACCCGTTCTTGCTACTCTTTCTTCTATGTGTTTGACATGTCAAATCAATGTTTGCAAGAAACTCTGCATTTAAACCCAAAATTTAAGTCACTTGTCAAAAAGACGAGTAGCTGGTACTGCATTATAGAAATTGAGATAGACAGAGCAATGAGTCAGGTAGGCCAATTTGCTCATCATGTCATTTGATGATGTATGTTTGTCTTTTTTTATGTATTTAGTAGAGGGTCTACAGGGTCTCTCTACACAGATGGGACTTGTGATTCTCCTGTTTTCAGCCTCCCAAGTGCTGGGATTACAGGTGTGTGCCCCCACACCCAGTATCAATTGCCATCTCAGCACACCCTGGGGGTGGGCTGGAAGCAAGTGGGGGGACTGAATTCTGGTCCCTTGGCCTGCCTAAGTAGGTGCTTTAGTCCACTGAGCTATCTGGCTGGACCTTGCTTGTCCATCTTTTAACCAACAAAAAAGTTATGAATAGCCTAAAAGACAAACTATTTGAATTTCAAATGTAGGATATGGAGGACAAAGCCTTATCAGTGAACTATTGTAGCAGAATCTGAATCCTTTGAGGTACACTTTGAGTGTATAGTGGAATTTATATTACAAAGTGATAGATTAAAAAAAAAAAAAAAAAAAAAACCAAAGTGATAGATTCTAGCAAAGTGTCTGTTCTTTTAAGTAGGTGGTGATGGAATAAATGTGTTGGAAAGGATCAACATGTGAGCCTTTGGATGA
>PVJA010041366.1:0-17925 GCA_004027025.1 Myocastor coypus
CCATTCTCTTCCTGGGATTACAGGCATGCGCCACCATGCCTGGATTTAGTCTCTGGCTCAGTGCGTCCCTGGGACAGAGATGGGGTAGCATGTGGTATGAGGGATCAAACCCTGGTCTCTGAGCTTGCCTAAGTAGGTGCTTAGTCCACTAAGCTATCTCATTGGCCCAAATGTATTTCTCAAACCTTTTTTATTGTGTATAGTGTGTGGAGTATATATATAAATTTCATTGCAAACTGCCACAACTTAAACAAGGAATTTATTCATTCATTCATTCATTCATTCATTCATTCATTTAGTGGAACTGGGGATTGAACTCAGGCCCTTGCCCTTGCCAGGCAAGTACATATTCTATTGAGCTATCTCCCCAGCCCCTAAGGTATTCTTATTAAATGTGAATGTATGTGTAGGTTTCACAACATATAGGAATATATGTTCATGCAATTGTCAAAAACTATGACAATGATTTTGTTGTTTCTGTTTGAATACTTATCAAATATAATAATTTAAATTGGTCTTTGTTGTTATTTGAATTAATGTGATAAACAAGAACAGTTTTAAGCCAAAATCAAAGATTTATGTACAATTAATAGGGTAGAGTCCTTTTTTCAATAGTTATTGTGATTGACCCACAATTAAATTGTATATATTTATGGGATACCATGTGATATTTTCATGCCTGTATAATTTCAGAATCAAAGAAAGTCCACCTAACTCCCTACTTAGTGTATATGTATATACACAATGGTGGATACATTGTGCCAACTTGAGAAGTTTAGCAAGTTCACTCAGGGACTCTGCAGTTCCACCTCCTACACTGCAGAGGACATGTATTAGGGCAGCTTGCCCGCCAAGATGTTGCAGTCTTTGATCCTTGTATCAATTTGAAAAGTTTAGAGGTTAAGTAACTCCACAGGAGGCCAGGGCCCTGGCTCTGCGGACATCCTGAGCCTGTGCAAGAGGAGGACAGTGAGAGTGGGCAGTGATGTGGGTGCCACGTCCAGCTGAGCGCAGATGCCCTGTGTTCAGAGAGGGAGAAAGACGGGTTCATCCTGCTTTTGCTCCTGTGGTTCTTGCTGCCTTCGACTGCCCTGAACTGTTGTCACTCAGCCTTGCCAGGCTGCCTTGGAGCCAGGTGATTAGGAACTGAAACCTTCATAGGCTGTGAGCTAAACAAACCTTTCCTCCTTTAACCTTAGTGGTTAGGGTAGTTTTGTCTCAGCAATGAGAGAAATGTAACTAAAACAATTTCTTAGTGTTAAAAACATTCAAAAACTCATTTTGGAGCTGTTTTCAGATGTACGAAACATTACTATTATCTAGTCACCCCACTGTCAGCCTTGCCCATCCTCCCTTGCATTTCACCCTCCCAGGCTTATGGTAATGGCTGCTCTGTGGCCTCATCCTCGGCAAGATCACCTCTTTTGAGATTCCATGTGCAGGTGGGAGAGGGCAATGCTTCATTTTCTATGCCTGACTTGTTCCACTTATCATAGCAATATCCACTTTCAGCCCTGTTATTGAAATGATATTCTCTTGTATGGTGGAAGAGTACTTCCTTGTGTATATATGAGGCCTGATAAAAAATTATATATATATATATATATATATATATATATATATATATGCAACTGTACAAGACACTGCCATGAATCTCCCTCAGAGTTTTCTTTCTAGGTTTGCATACACTGATTCCAACATTCTAGCCATGTCCTGAAGCAATGTTGGGAGTCCTCTTTCTTCTCTTCCTGAGCTACAGTCACAACTATGGTGAATGCTGCTGCCAAGCCCTATGAAGTAGAAACATAAACATAAGCTTGTGAAAATATTGTGGTCCATAGCTCAGTGGCAGGAGTGTCTGCCTGGCAAGTACAATGTCCTGAGTTCAATCCCAGTACAAAAAAAAAAAAAAAACTACCCTATCTATCTATCTATCTATCTATCTTTATATCAATAATATACTACAATTATGAAATATTAGACTATGTAGACAACTATATACTATTACTTTCTCTTGGTTCAATGAGAAGTAATTTGTGCACCAATAATGATTAAAAAAATTATCATGTCTTCATCCTATACTCTGAATAACTACAAGGACAATAATATACAATATACATTGTATCAATTATTGGGAATGTACTACTAACATGTTTTGAAGCCGTTGCATTGTTATTTCTTCTTAAAAGTAATAAAAGATAAATATATATATTAGGAGTTTCAAGCTTATAATAATATTGAAAAAATTTACATAGTGATGACCCCTTCATTAATATTGTTACATTCTTCAATTTTTAGCATTTTACAACATAGCATTTGTATATTCTTCTTTACTTCTATGGATGTGTATATGTGTGTGTGTGTATATGTGTGCGTAAATGCCTATAAGCAAGGTCTAAATTTCATTCCACTGCATTCCTAAATATATGTCCTGAGAATATATTTTGGGGATAGGAAATAGCCATAATGTGATCATCCCAACCCAGAAACCTAAAATTAACACAATGATTCAATCCATTACCAATTTATGTTAAATTTTTCTGACCATAATCAAGGATTACTCTGTGGTACAGAAGGGCATGGAGGCTAGTTTGCAAACAGAAGCATTTTATCTTTGTATACATGAAAATACAGAGAAACAAAAACCTCTTGGTTTTTCTTGCTGTGTTTTTAAGGAAAAATCATCTTAGGAATGACCTTTTCTTCTAAGGGGTGGGTTGTAACCACTTTGTATGACTGATTGACATCCAAGCCAGCAGCATGGAAATTACGCAAATGGATCTCTATGTCTCCATAAAAGTACTATCAACTGCGAATATTCCTGAAAAATTTTCCCAGCTACATAGCTGCAGACTTATTATAGTTAAAGCCTTTGCTTCCAAGTGTTCATGTAGGCTGACTTTTCAATTTCAAGGGATTTCAGCACAGCTCCCTGCAATTTATCATGTGAAAGGAATAAATAAGAAAGAAAATAGAAGCGCGTTCACACTTGCCAAGATATTTTCCCTTCAGATGGAGAAAAAGCTACTGAATGAATAATACAAGAAAGATGATTTTGGTGCTTCAAAAACAGAAAAATGACTAAAAGTCCCAGTTAGTGAAGCTGGCCTCCCCCTTCCTGTGGAATATAAATAAGCACTCTTTCCACAACAGCAGCCTGCTAAAATCGGGCTCGTGACCAGTGCCCAGGCATGCTAAGGATCCCACCCCTTCATAAAACACTCCAGCAAGTTCAGTGTCACCACGTCTCCACAGACAAGGCTGCTCCAAAATGTTTATTCCCCATTGTCTCAACTTGTTTCCTTTAAAAATTTCCAAACTAAGCTTTCCTGCCAATGTAAATGTATAAGTTGTTTATACATATTCATATTCTTACATGGTGTTTTGGCATAAATTTTTAACTATCTTCTCTGACACAACTCCTTGGGCATTTCCTGTTTAAAACACACTCCCTTTTTGTTTTCTTTTAATATTTATGCGTTCAAATGATTCCTAGTTTATTCTGAACTATTCTCTGGCCTGTCACTTAGATATGTAATTTCTATGTGACACCTCCGGTTAAATCTCTGGGTTCATTAGCTTCTTATTGCTAGGGCAAAATACCTGACAAACACAGCTTAAAACAGGAAGGTCTCTGTCAGCTCACAGTTCTAGTGACTTTGGTCCACAGCCAGCTGCTCCAAGTCAGAAATAGCAGGACACAAGGGAACAGCAGAGGACAGAGGCTTGCCTCACAACAACTAAGAGACAGGAAAGAGCTGGAGACAAGACGCACCTGTCTAAGGCATATCTCAAGGTCCTCATGTCCTCCATATGGTCCCATCTCTTACATCCACACAGCTGTGAGCTCACCTCTGGATCCTCCCTCTCAGGAGCATAGCATCATCATACGCAGCTGCCTTCCAACAGCCTCACCTCTGAGCGCTGGAGCCTTCTAGGGACACTTCTGGTGGGAGCCATGATAACAGAGAGCGAGCTCCGGCATGTGCCAGCCTTTTCTCTCAGCACTCGTAGCTGGAGCTGTCTCCGGTGCTCATTCAGCGAACTTCTCTCCCTTACCCCTCAGCAGCCTTCTACAATTCAGGTGAGAGCAGTTAAGGAAGTAAGCAGAGAGGCGAGAGCATTCGAGACATAATGAATGTCATACCGTCTCAGTCAGAAGACAATTTCCTCTGCCTGTGTTTAATATCATAGTATTATTAAATATGAAACTCAATGAAGGGAGGGACTTTCCATCATCTGAATGTATTTGAAGAAATTTCTGTGAAGATTTGCCCACAAGTGACCCAGTGCCAAATCGAAGTGCTTCAGAGCACCTTCACCTGCAACCTCCTGAGCCATAAGCAACTACAGAAGTCAAAAATCACAGCAATTAAGATTTAACATCGGCCACAGTAGCAATGTAGCCTGCTCCAGAGTGTGGTACAAAGATAGATTAGTGTAGAGAAAAATCAAAGACTCTACAGCACAATGTGGAGAAATGCAAGATCCAGACCACATGAGACAAAAAGTACAGCTCGACTCACTTATAATGCCTTCCAAAGAGAAGCAGAAACCGAAAAGTGAAACTGCCTTCCTGTGGTTGTTTTATTTTATTCTCATTTGCTGTATAAGTCTCTGCTAAATTAGTGCTTCAAATTATGTGTTCTGCTGTTCTACTATGGAATCTACTTCTTTTCACTGCATGCTCTTTCATGAACAATACCTCCAAATCGGCTTTTATTTTATTTATTTTTATTGTTAATTTTTTGCTATGCCTTTCTATTTTTATTTCTTTAGACTTTTTTAAAATATTTTTTATCGTTTAAATTTAACAATGGTTATATTACATATTTTCATCATCAGATCAGTTTAGGTTAATACATATAGGTATCTAAATAAGATTGATCAAACAATTAAACATTTACCCTTCGAAATCAACATTACTTTTTCCCCCTTTTTCCTTTCCCCTTTCCTTTCTTTGAAAGTAGACATATTGCATATTATCCATCGGCTTTTAGATTATCCAAAAAACATGTGATTTATTCTTTCAACTGCTGTGACAAAACCAGTGAAAGCCATGCACAAAAGGGTCACATGTGACAAAAGCTGTGTTTCATTATTTCTGGGTGTCCTTGTCATTTTCCACGTACGTTAATTCCCCCTGGTATTGCTGAGAGAAGGCAAGTGTGTGGGGTTGTGACAACGAGGACAAGAGTGACACACAAGCACCAGAATGAGACAGGTGAGGTAAATGACACCCGAATATACACAGAAGTTTCTATCATCGGCAGAATTAAATATAGGGTCTTGGAAGAAATTCCAATCATCCCATCTAAAGTTCTTAAGGATGGACTACAAAGATTCTACTGTGTAAGAGGAAGACAGGATGAAAAGCAAACAAGTCAACCCTTGGCTGAAATTCTCTTTCGTATCTATGCACCCATCTGCCATAGCCTAAGGTTAAAAAAGATTCAGTTTAATCACGAAAGTGTATCTGTCATAAGTTTGCCTTAAAAAAATCACTCACCATAAGAGAAGCAATGTAGACATGGATGGTTATAAAACAAAGTAAGGAAAAAGAATAGTTTGGAGTTTTTTCCTAACGTGGGAAACTGCAATCCAATGAAGCTTAAATCTCAAGTAAGCATTCCCTAACATCATCTTTCCCAGTTATTTGAAAAACAAAGCAATTAAAGTTGATATTCTCACATAGATCTTTCAGGCTATCAGACAGACATGATATTGCAATAACACATAATTTGCAAGCAGCACTTGAGTTTGGTAAAGGAAGGCAAAGTATATCATCAACTCACTTAAATGTTTGCTCAGCCTAAAGATTTTTGTTAGTTTCTGAAATAGACCCACAGATAGCATAAACATTTTGACAGAAAATTGCTAGTGGTGACTACAGTGAGGAACTATCTTTGGACAAATGTACTGTGACTTGGAACATAAGATACAATTTTCTTTGCATAGAGGCAAAATGAACTGATGACAGAATTCAGAAAACCTATTCTCCTCCTCAAATTGCATTCTGACTTTTCCTCTCACTGGGCATCTTTCAAAAAGAAAAACTAAACACTCCTAGCAATCTTATTGACACTGTATTGCAAGTAATCACAATTCCAGAGTTTGCTTTTCTAAGCTCTTTCCACCTGCAAGAGTACGAAAAAGACATTTACCCCTTCCCTGCATTTTATCCAGAAGTTTGCTGTAAGGGAAAACATTGAGTCAGCCCAATTACAGCTTGCCTGTTGCCTGCATTTACTTTCTGGTTTTGTCTGTTTTGCCTCCTTCTTGCCTATTAAATATATGATTCTACCTGGACATTGTGAGGAAGGTGGAGATAAACTTGGGACTGCAGTTCATTCCTTCCTTTTCTTTTTCTGTATTTGTTAGAGAAGGGTCTACAGGGTGTTCAGTGTTTCACTACTAGACTGGACTGGCAATGATCCACCTGTTCACAGCCTCCCACGACCTGGGATAACAGGTGTGTGCCACCATGCCCAGTCTCCATTTGAACACCTGACGCCTGCACCTGCTTGCAAGAACTTTAATCTGCTGAGCTATTTGGCCAGCCCTGGAGTTCATTCCTTCTGTTCCCTGGGCTCTGCTTCTACCTACTTACCTTTTCTCCTTAGAACTCTATTCTTCGGCCCAGCAGAATGGCTCAGTGGTCTAAAGAGCCTGCTTGGGAAAGCTCGGGCAGCTGCAGGGACCACGGTTCTATCCCCAGCACCACACACTGCGCCAGCCCTGCCCTCTGGGCAGGCTGAGCCGGACATAAAAATGAGTGAATAAACAAACAAAGGTTCTGAAACAAGAAAAAAAAAAAAAAAGAACTCTATTCTCTGTTCTAATAAAATTAAACTATATGCAACTTTAAAGTCATATTCTGTATTTATCTCCATTTGTACTGCTTCTGAAGCTATTCATACTCCTTCAAGTGAATTTTCTATGTTATGTTTGATATACAGAATATTATAAACAAATACAATGAATGCATAGTAAAACGTAAATGCAGTATGGGATGTGTTTACATTTATCTTCCTTGAATCCTCCAAGGAAGGATTACTTATGTCAAACACATCCCTCTTGTCATCCCAGTGGCTTCGTACAGCAGCTCTGAAATTCTTTCCTGGGGGTCTTTACCTGCTCTGTCCTGGCTACCTGAATGGCCTGAATGGATTTAGATGCTTCCCTTTTATGCTTATTTTGACTTTGGGAAAGAGACAGAAGTCACATGGTGCCAGACCTGCCGAATAAGGTGAAGACATAGTGTAATAGTTCTGTGAGCTTACCTTTTACATGCAGCAGAATTGTATGTGTTTTATGACACTTAGGCAAGAGGAGTTCCAGAATTGCTTCAGAAAATGGCAATAACAATGGGACAATTGTATTTGAAACAAACAAAAAAAGGATCTCGAAGTGGCTTAAAGCCAATATGACTTTATTATTATTACTCTCTGTATGTGTACACAGAACTTTTATAAGCCCTTTGCATTTCCCAAAATCCAACACAGATGTGTTCCTACTTGTAAAGTCTTTTTCTCATCCACACCTAGAAGCAGTTCCACTATTCTGCTGAGTAATCAAAAATACCTCACAAGCCCCTCATGTTATGGGATATAGCCTCCTTCAACTAATCCAAATGTGTTTTCTCTCTGTTGTAGGGTGACGGCAAATTGAACACAAAACTGTTGCTGTCTTCTCCAAATCACCTCCTTTATGGCCTCCAGTGCCCAGGGTTAGTTGGTCATCCTTGTCTGAAACATGCTGTCAATGATTCTCTGTGAAGACATGTTCTTCACCAACCACAATCATCATCTTAGGAACTCTATTATTGACTAGGCTTCACTTCATATAAATAAAGTACAAAATTAGCACTGAAATTTTCCATTAATCATGAAGTGAAACTTCTGGAAGATAATTAACCTTGGCTTAAACTTTCAACTGGAAGTGCAAACACCCATTAAAGAGCAGTTATTTCGACTATTTACTAATTTCTGAAGAATAAAACAATAGATCCATTAAAATGTTAGGAGCAGTCTGCTCCTTTCTAGATCTTGGTATAATTTATTTGGTGGCAGTTTTAATTTACCACAACTTAGAAATGCACAGATTGAGTTAAGGAACTGATTGTCTTGTGCTGGTTTCTCATCTTGACATCAAAATGTGTAGCCTATGGTGAAGAAGTCTGAAGCAATTCTTGCCTTCCTGAGATCTTGAGAATAACTTTCCATATAAAAGCAATCAAAATAAAAACGGTGCTTCACTTCTTGTCTTCGAGTATCACATAGGAAAGTTAACAGGGCAGGCTAAATGTAAAATTTATGTGGGAATGCTTTAGCTTCCGGCCAAGAAGGTTGATGCAAGGTCATAGGAGGCTCTGTAAAGTGCTGCGAGTTTTGATCAAGCAATGAGAAAAAGCTTCAGTATGCACTGCAATAAGAAATCAGACAAATGACAATCTGTGCAGGGAAAAGCACATTTAAATGCAGACCTTTCAGTGAAAATATTATATAATTCATGAAAAATATGAATATTTAGCACTACACCAAGTACAAATTAATTATTAGTTGATTGATTTTTCAGTGCCTGGCCTAAAAGTTCAAACTAATGGGAAATTTAATAGTCATGCATTTCAGAATATAATAAAATTATTAATCATTAAAGGATATTTGAATTCTTCTAACTCAATGCCCGCGTTCTTGTGATAATGGAGACAGAGGATAAGTAAATGTAAATGGTTTGTGTAATTAGCAGTTGCTTCTGGTGTTGGCCCCATTACTGATCTCTTGCTGGAGTACCAAGGGTTGTTCTTCCTACTGTCTTGAAGAGGTTGCTGGCTCCAAGCTCTCAGAGTAGGAGAGCTCCTGCATATCATGAACACATATACTACTGACAGGCACAGGCCAGCTAACAGGTGCTGTGTTTCTGGGAGCAAAGGGACCCTGCTTCCCCTTCTTAAAAGTTTTGTGCCAGCGAAATAGCTCAAATGGCTAAGCACCTGCTTAGGCAAGCACAGGGACTGGAGTTCAATTCCTGGAACCACATAATGGCACTGGCCCAAACCCCAGGCTTGCTGAGCTGGCCATTGAGACTGGGCACAGAGGCACATCTGTAATTCCTATGCTGGGGAGGCTGAAAATAGGAAGATCCATATGAGTGCCAGCTGTTCAGTGAGACCCTATACCAAATACATAAAAAATGAAAAGTTTCCCACTCAGTTATGTCTTCAGTTGAATCCTGTGCATACTCTGTATTGTAAGATAGGTGCTGTTCCTTGGGTTTTAATGTAATAATCACTTCCCGAAGGTGGCGTAGAAAGGCAATGGCACTATACTCCATAATGTTCTACCTTAGAAAATTATGTAAATACTCTGAATATTTTCTCATACCAATAAAGCCAAGGTACAATGATATAAATTTATATTTATTAAGTCATAAATTTAAATTACCCTTTTAACAAACCATAGTTACCAGTGACATTGATAGGATTACTTTTTACATTTTCAGGTGAGAAAACTGTGTTTAAAAATTTTAGAAACACAGTATAATAGAATATGCTCATGACCTTGGGCACAGATGGATTTAATTCTCAGCTCTCCAACTTCCTATGTGAGAAGTAACTTAACTTTACTCTATAGTCATGTCTCTCTCTTTTTTAATGCTGGATATCAGATTCAAAGCTTTGAAACAGATCTATGCATCCCCAGTTCTTTTTTGTTTCAAAGCAGGATCTTGCTAAATTGCCCAGGTTGGCCTTGAACTTGGTGATTCTTCTGCTTAGACCTCCCTTGTTGTTAGATTACAGGCATGCAATACCATGCTCAACTAGTTACTCACTTCTAAGATGGACCCAAAAACAATGCTTGATTCATATTATTGTAAGGGCTGCATGAAACAGCTTTCTTATCTTCAGAAAACTTGGAGCATATCAATAGGTGTTGACTAATTACCATTGTTGCCCTGTGCTGTCCAAGATCTCAAGTGGCAGTAACAGTCAGAGTCCAGCTCAGTCCCACCTCCTGGATGTTGCCACCTCACTCTGCTTTCTAGTGATCTCCACCATGGACTCACCCAAGATTTTATGACCTGATGTGTAGGCGACTTTTGGGAGATGCTAACTCTTTCATCTCTTTATATCATGCATTTAAAGCTGTAAAGATAACCAGATGTGGTAGCACATGCCTGTAATCCCAGCAATTGGGAGGCTGAGGCAGGAGGATCTGTGTGAGTTGAAGACCAGTCTGGGCTAGAAGCTAGCCTAAACTGCATAGGGAGAACCTATCTCAAAAAGATAAAAAATAAAAAAACAAGAAATACATAAATAATGCTGTAAAGATTTACTAAATGATATTTTACTGCTTAAAGATAGAGATGTTTTACTTCTCATTGATTATTTAGACTGACGTACTACAACAATGCAATAGTAGGAATTTTCATATGCCATTTATGCAAATTTCCTGAAAGAATAGGCTGGCCACAGGTGCAATCTGATGGGAGGTACTCAAAGGACACAATCCTGCTTCTTCATTGGTAACCCTTAAATATCATCATCAGACTAACCCAGTCTGAAGGCCATAATACAAAACAGCTGAGCAGCCCTCCACCCAGGTCCCACGTGATGGAAAAGGAAGTCCGGCGGAACTGTTCCTCAGTGAATGTAGCTCATAAGGCATGAAAGCTGAGTGGAGGCTGTGCTCCCACAACAAACTACAGCTTGAAAACAGGATCTGACACTATCTACAGAATAGCTAAGCCTTCTTCCTTATTGTACATGTTGGGCAGAGAATTCAAGAATATGTGAATTATATCAATGATACTTTGTGAGTTTGATAGTTTCTATTTAATATAGTGTGTAGAAGATTAAATGTATTGCAGGTACAAACATCACAGTATTTCTCTGCTTTAGAAAATGTAAGTGTAAATAAGGACTACTATATATCGTGGATATTGTAAAATAGGAATAAAATGTTCAGATAGGAAGGGAAATAAGAGGGGAAGGAAAGGAAGGAAGGGAATTTTTTTAAAAAAATAAGAAAAAAAACACAGAAATAAAGCTTTGCAAATGGCAAGGGGAGGAGGGGCTTGAAGGATGGCAACAGAATGGGAAAAAAGCAAGTTATATCATGTACAGGTACAAACTCCTTATGTTGAATGTTATCATTATGCTTTTCTAAAGTATTCCATTAAAATTTGATTTTTAGAAATATTACATGTGACGAATTTTATTTTTGCATGGGGATTAAGCCTACGACCTTCAAACTGATCTCTATACTATCTGTCTCTCTCATCTTTTAATTCTACTTTATTTTATTTTTAGACAAAGTTTTGCTAAGTCACTGAGCAAATTTTAGATTCAAACTTAGGATTCCCATATCTGAGAGATTACAGATAAGTGCCACCATAAACAGCTAGAAATTATTTTATATAGATGACCTGAAAGGAAGTCCTGCTTCCAGGGCTCCACAGAGAGAATCCAAGCTCCAGAATAACATGTTCCATAGCAGCTCTGAGCCTGCCTATAATCTCACAGCACAGTGGCCCATGTGCTGCAATCCCTTCTAGAACGCTTTCATGCTGACACTAAGACAGCATCATTGTGCTACAGCTCTTGTAATCGACCAACAGAAACTAGCCTGAGGAAAACGCTCTTCCCACACTTTCCTGTCTCCCCAGTTTCCAACGCCGCATCTCTTCCGTCCATTGGTTCATGGCTCAGTCCTCTATCCGCAGAGCCAGCAGCCCTCACACCTTCACATCTTTACAATACCGCTTCACGTTCCCTTCAAACCTTCTCTCTTGCTCCTGGGAATGCTAATAGAATTCCATTCAAGCGCCGTTCAAACAACCAAGTATGATCTCATCACTTCAAAATTCTCAACTGAGCAACAGCTAAAAGTCTCCTTTGTCATATAAAACAATATTCATGAGAACCAGAGAGGGTCACAAACCCATGAAGTCATTGTCCAACCTACCACAGATATAGGCAGAAAAAGCATCTATGCATTAGCTAGATTTTAATTTTTAATGAAAATATTCAAGTATGCATTGAACTAAACCTGATAATGGGGAAACAGATAATTCTACATCATTTTATGTCAGAATATACTCTGGTCTCAGACTGCATAAGGGTGCACACTTTCTGTTTGCATGTATCTTAGAGAGTTTCTTTGAGGATAAATACATGTTAAAGGCTTTGTATACCTCCAGGATGGTGGGCTGAATATTGGTTTCCAGCAATATCTAGACCTTAACTCCTATAACCTATGCATGTTGCCACCTGCAGCTAAAGAGAAATCTATGGATTTGATTGAGATGCTTGTTCAGTGGTAAATATTAACAGTTTGTCTGAATGCACCCTAAGTAGAGTCATGAGAGACTTTACAAAAAAGTCAAGGGCAATTGACATAAAAGTGGAGAAACAATAAGACAGGAGGAGCAAAAAGTGGCGCTGTAGGAGTACAACCAAGGAAAACTGGCAACCACTTGAAACTGGAAGTGGAACAAGGGGAAGGAATTCTTCCTTGGAGGATCCTGAGGATCATAGCTTGCTCACAGCCTGAGGCGAATGTGTTATTTTAACTCCAAAATATACGGCAATTAGAGAAAGCAGTGGTAGGAATGAATGCAATGCCATATTAGTAGGCTTTCCCATCGCTGGGCCGCCATGCTAGAAGCTCATAGCTGAAAGGAAGAGAAGTTGAATTTGGCTTGTGGTTTGAGGGGATCCAAGCCACAGTTGGCTACTCTGGGAAGAAACATTATGACAGCATGGTGCGGGAGCAAAGCTGCCTGGTCCATGATGGCCAGGAAGTAGAGCAGGTGAACAGCACCAGAGAGGAAGGAGCAGGGAGCAGACATAGCCCCAATGTGGCTTCCATGGCCCAGCAGACACATTGAGGAGAGCGCTCCACCCATCTACCATTTTCTAATCCAGTCCAGTGGATATATCAGAGCTAATGACCACAAGCAGGAGTAGGAAACCAACTCTATAGTTACTAAATCAGTGTCTCTCATACAATACGAACCCAACCAATGCTTGGCAAGTGTTATAAAGAAAACAGAGAAGAAGGAGCAGGAAAACAGCCAAACACGGAGCTCAGGCAGGTCTAAATTTACAAGGCAAACTGACGACTTGAATATTAAGTTAGTATTTGTTTTACTCAACTTCAGGATATAGAACTAAACTCCAAAATGAGAAAATTTAAGAGGCTTTTGGATTCCCCACACCCCCAAGATCTAAAGTACTGCCTTTTAAAATCTACACCTGGGAGACTGGAAGTAAGCACCCCTCAATTAAGGTCAACACGATTTTTGCAACTGTTACGAACATCTGCAGTAAGAAGTTAGGATGAATTTCACTGAACAAAGTAATAGGAATTCAACAATGCTTGTTGAATTGTGTAATGTTGTCAAATTATCTGTGCAAAATTGATAAAAGTAAAAGTTGTAAGAGATTAAAAATGAACATAAAAACTTTAAACATTAACTGCTTCTTTCAGTCACCAGCAGAAGTTCTACATTGTTTTCAGCTTTATTTATTTTTTACTATTCTGTTTTTGGTTTTTTTGTTTGTTTATTTGTTAGCATTTTTGTCATTTTGTGACAGGGTCTCACTATGCAGTTCAGGCTGGCCTTGAGTTCACTTTGTAGCACAGGCTAGTTTCAAACTCACAGCAATACTCCTGCCTCAGCCTACTGAATGCTGGGATTATAGGTGTGCACCACCATGCCTGGCTTTACCATTGTGTATTCACTCTATAAAAATAAAGCTAACAATTAAAAAGTTATGACAAAACCTCTTCTCAGGAAGAGCTTGCCAGCCTGTTCCAATCACTAGCAAGTGGGAGGGATTTGAAGTGGAGGTGAACGTAGATCCCCTCATTGTCTTTTGAGACCCATTCATTTCTGCCTGGACGTCCCAGGCCTATAGCCACAGCACCACAGTCAGCACTGCTCTAAAAATGCTCCCGTGTCTATAAACTCTAGAAAGCCCATCAATCCTTCTTAAATTTAGTGACACACAAAATATCAGAACTCACTTCAAAATAAAACACACTTACCCACCCTGAATTCCCTAACTTATGGCATTTAGTAAAAACCTGTAAATGCCCCAAAAAGGTTAGGTGTGTTCAACACATGTGTTTCAGTCAAGTGTTAAATTAAACAAAACTGCAGAAGGAAGGATTGATGGCATTCAGCTCTTATCCTGTAGACTTCTTTCTGGGTGTCTTATGTTAAGATTCAATTAAAACAAGGACTTTTTTTCCTTGCCTGAAATTACCATTGACTTATTGAGTTTGACAAAGCTCGACAATGCCTTAGTGTTTGTCCAAGAGAAGAAACGTCCCCTACGCCATGGAGATAAATGAGGGAAATTCATCAGTGACCCTGCTCTGTAGGAATATTGAGGATGTTCCGCTTGTGCACATAAGCTCCTCAGTCATGAGCAAGTTCCCAGATACTCAAAGTGAGATTTTTCTGTCGTCGTTCATAAAGACACTGTGAATATATCTAAAGTACCCAACCTACAGTTTCTACAATTATTTTTCAGGTTATGCTACATTTTTCATTGCAAGTTGCATTAAATCAGAGCTGAAACAAACAAGGAAATAAATAAATAAGCAAACAACTATACTACTGCACTGAATACAGCCTTATTAGTTTTTCTCTCTCTTTTCTTAACCCAAATAATATCTGTCACTTAGATTTCAGAACAAGGATAATTAACTGTATATAGTGCCTTCTATAATTTGTTCCTGACATGTTTTGTTACATATGTAATAACATATGCCCCACAATTCTGAAACTTTATGATATATCGTATTTCCTAGCATCATGCTTACATTTATTTTGCTTCCTGTCCATTTTTTTCTTTCCTCTCTTCCTGCCCTTTTAGTATTTTCCATACCTGACTTCATGCTTAGCTATACCAGCCTTTAAATTTTAGATACGTAGGTACATAGACCAACACATGGACCTAAATTTAAAATTCGTGTACCTGGTTGCATGAAGAATTCCAAAAGTTATTCCTCATAATAAACAGAATTGATATCCATTCCTACTAATGTCTTTGTTCCAAAGAGTGAATGTACCTTAATTTGTTTAATTATTCATTGATGTTTCCTGCTATATTTCTGTGTGGATAAAGACATAAGACAGTTCCCTTGTATGTACATCTTCAATTATTATTCATTTGATGACTATAATAAACATTTCTAAGTATTAATTGTTGCTGGGCCAAAAAGTATAAACATTTTAAGTTTTAAGGTTAGGTAACATTGAAAGATACAATGATAAGCAATAACAGAATATTAGAGCACAGTTTCTCTACAGTCTCCAACAAAATGAAATATTATGGTTCCCATATGTTTCCCCCTTTTTTCCCCTGTATTTTTACAGGCTCTACAGAGTGTACAGTCTCACTATTAAATTGGATTCAGAGTGATCTGCCTGTTAATAGCCTCCCAAGAGCTGGGATTACAGGTGCACACCACCATGCCCAGTCTCAACTGCTGTCTCAGTAGACCCCTGGGACAGGGCCAGCATGGCAGGCCCAGGGATCAAACCCAGGCTCCTGCACCTGCTTCCAGCCACTTTAACCCACTGAGCTATTTGGCCAGCGCTTCCCCTTTGGTGGTTATAATTAATATCTCCTTGTTAGCATGATGTGTACACCTCACTCTCACACAACCCCACTTTACGTGACTATTGTGCTGCATTTCTGAAAATTTACAGTACGTCATGATTATAAAGAAGAAATTGAGGGAAAACAACCTCCTGAATGGAAGCCTGATTTGTATAGATAGGCATGGAAAGGACTGTCATCTTCCTGATGATAGAAATGAAGGGGTCTCAGAAGACAATTTTACTATTTTACCAAATGAGAAAGAGACACTCAGTGAGCAAATTTCACATTGCTCCTCTTGGCCTTTGTTTTGTTTGGTTTTTCCGTGTTTGAACATCTTTGGGAATTTGGGACACACTTTATTTGAGGCAGCCCAGATGAGACAAATCCACTGCTTGAAATCTATGCGTGGGATAACTCTTCTCATTACTTGTTGATATTCAATAATTGGTCTTCCTGTAAGATACACAGAGAAAAAGATCTAAGATTCCTTCAGCAGGAGTTCATTTATACTGAGAAATTGGCATTTAACCTATATCTGGAATTATTTTCTGCTCTATGTATCTTCAAATGTTTAAGAAATGCTTTCTAATGTTTATTCATTTATTTTTTAAGTTATTTGATTTCAATTGCACCTTTCAGGGGAGAGGGATTCCTCAACAAAATTCCATTTCCCATCCTCACTATCTTGCCTTGGCACATCTTAAAGTTATTACAAGATATTAAGAGCAAGGTAAGGGAGAGAGCTCAGTGGTATAAGCACCTTTCCTTTTATAATAAAACAATTACTCACACTGGTCTGAAATGGGCAAATTAAATTTTAAAACCCTCTGAGATTTCTTTAGGAAAATATCCATGAGGACCTACATGTGCCCCTGTATCATCTTATGGAGAAGGAGAAGCTACTATCCATGCTCTGTTGGCTGCTTGCCTCTTCTGTCTGCAGTACACATGCAGACTCACTTAGTTTCAGATGAAACGATAATTGGGCCAGGGAGATAGCTCGACAATTACTCAACGACAAACAGGAGACCTCAACGACAAACATGGAGACCCTGCGCCAACACTGACAGAGAACTCAGAATGGAAGGAAACCCATGCAGGAGACATTCGCCACCCTCAGTTCCCATTATCCGGTGATACTCCAAAATATAGGGGACTATAGCTGGGCGTGGTGGTGCACCCCTGTAATCCCAGCACTTGGGAGGCTGAGGCAAGAGGATTGGCACAAGTTCAAGACCAGCCTGGGTTACAAAAGTGAGCTCAAGGCCAGGCTGAACTGCATAGCAAAACCCTGTCTCAAAAAGACAATATCAGCCGGGCGTGGTGGCTCACGCCTGTAATCCCAGCACTCGGGAGGCTGAGGCAGGAGGATCGGTGCGAGTTCGAGACCAGCCTGGGCTACAAAAGTGAGCTCAAGGCCAGCCTGAACTGCATAGTGAGACCCTGTCTCAAAAAGACAAGAAAAAAAAAAGACTATATCTATATCTATATCTATATCTATATCTATATCTATATCTATATCTATATCTGTATCTATGGCTAATAAGTGGCTGCACTTTAAGATTCAATAGCTTCAACAGCAGAGTAGAATTACAGAATCCCATGAAATACTAGAACCGATAAATCAAGAAACAAGAGGAAAGCAAAGAGCGTATGTGAGGGCCATATGAAACCACTTTTGACTTATGAGAAATTAGGCTACAAGGTGAGAGCTCCGGTGCTGGCATTGCCCGATGTATTCTGTGAGACAGGTCTCGTCAACCAACGGGAGTTTTATAACCCTGTTGATTGATTGATTGATTGATTGATTTATGATATATTTAGTGCAGGATCTATAAGATCTCACTACACAGATCCGACTTTTGGTGATCCTCCTGTTTTCAGCCTCCCAAGCACTGGGATTACAAGAGCACGTCACCTTGCCCAGTCTTAGTCCCTGTCTCTAAGTGCCCTGAAGGTGGGGCTGGCATGACAGACCAGGGACTGAAGCACTCATCTCTGAATCTGCCTAAGCAGGTGCTTTAATCCACTGAGCTATCTGGCTGGTCTCATTTTTTTAATTTATTATTGCTTTATTTATGTCTTTTTGAGACAGGGTTTCACCGTACAGCTCCGGCTGGCCTTGAACTCAGGGATCCTCCTGCTGCAGCCTCCTAAGTGCTAGCATTACAGGTGTGCACCACTAGAGCTAGCCAAAATCTTGTCCATTGTAAAGACCAAGTAAAAAATACAGTTTGTAAAAATTACAATCAAATTTTTCTCGAATCCTAAATCCTACCGCCTCAGTCCACTACATGCACACA
>PVJA010041367.1:0-17933 GCA_004027025.1 Myocastor coypus
ATGTATATTGAACATATACTCATTAGTGAAATAAACCAGACCTATATGTGTAAATATCGTATAGTCTCCCTAATATAAGTACTTTAAAGAAGAAAACAAGAACTTAAGGGCATAACACAGCTGAATGTGTTATGGATTAAACAACGAAGTGACTGGAAGCAGACAAAGCAGAGAACATCAATAGAACTCTTCTGGGTGGATTTTCTCCATAACTTCTCTGTATCTGGGCTCTACCTGGCCATCTGCTATACAATCACACAGTATGCTCAAGTGGGCATGACACCTGCTGCTCACGGCCCTGAGGGGGATTTTCCTGAGTGCAAGCTCATGCTGGACTGCCCTTCCATGACTGGGGCTGCCTCTGTCTTTCTGATCCCTTTCTGCTCTCATGGCTGTGTTGGAACCTGAGGTTGTCCCATATACCCCTGGAGTTTCTGCAGTCTCCCCTGCCCTCACACTTGTTGAGGCCTCAGCCTGTCCAGCCTGAGCTACCCAGGGAGCCTCTCTGTCCACCTTTTCTAAGCAGTCTCCTCCCAGCACTCTGATTCCCACATTCTCTCTTCAGCAGACACCAATATGCAAAGTGAAGGGTTTTATTGTTGTTTCTGTTCTTACGGAAGTGGAAATATTTGTTTGAGACAGGGCCTCACTTACATAACCCAAGCAGGCTTCCAACACAGTGGTCCTCCTGCCTCAGCCTCCTGAGAGCTGAGATTACACACAGTTGCAGATAACAGTAATTTAAATGATGGTCCATGGCAGGGCATGCCTGTAACCCCAGCACTCAGCAGGCTGGCGCAGGGCAATCATTGCAAGTTCGAGATCAGTCTGGACTACAAAGTGAGCTCAAGAGCCAGCCTGAACTGCATAGTGAAACCCTGTCTCAAAAAAAAAGAAGTTGAAATAATTGAGTCAACAGGGCCCACAGGATGGCTCAGTGGTCTAAAGCGCCTGCTTAGGAAAGCTTAGGCGGCTGCAGGGACCGTGGTTTGATCCCTGGCACCACATGCTGTGCCAGCCTTGCCCCAGGGCAGGCTGAGCCGGCCATAAAAATAAATAAATAAAACAAACAAAAGTTCTGAAACAAGAAAAAAGTAAAATAAAATAAAAAATAATCGAGTCAACAAAAAAAAACATAAAGCAGGATTTCATTTATTATAAACCCAACCTGCCTTCACTTCAGAAGCTTCAATACATCAGCATTTTCCTCCCCAAAATATCAATATTAATTGGGACTCTATAGTCTAGCCTGCACTGATTTTTAATGCATTTTGGTTTTATGATTGGACCCGAGCTACTGCCTTTTGTGCATACTTGCAAAGAACTCTAAGGTAGTTCAACAGATGGCCAGGCTGTAATTTGCGAAGTGTGTAGGGTGTCCTCCCCTTCACACAAACTCGCTCTCCCCAGCCCATCTACTCAGGCTCCATCCACTGAGAAAAAGGTTTTCTCTCGGCACTCACGGTTCCTGCCGAAGCAATGTCTTCCCGGCCGCTGGAGGGAGCCCCCTCCCAGCCCACAAGCGCTGTCTTTGGGTGCCCCCAAAATGCAGACCCAAAAGACAAGAACAAAAGAAAAACTACTGGGCCACCCTGAGAGGAAGAACGCCAAGTTACCATGAATGTGCCCCTTCTCTCGTCCCGGCAGAAGGATTTACAATCCAGGCAGGAATAGTCCAGGCTGCGCCTCTATTTGAATTTCTTTGTTGCCCGATGAATGGGCCCTGAAGGGAGTGGGGGCGGAGACGGTTACTTTCCGAAATGAAATTGAAGCCACTGTCCAGGCACAAAAGGCGATGAGTCACCAGAAGAGGTCACCGCCGAGCAGAACGTATTAAAAGGCCACAGTGACAGTTCTGGCTTGCACACCAGGGCCCCAAGGGGCCCCAACCTTGCCGGCTGGCCCCGCCCCGCGCCGCGCCGCGCTCCTCGGAGAATCCCCAGGCAAATCCCAAGCCGGTTGCTGTTTCTTAGAGACACCTCGTCGTCGCCTTTTAACTCAAGCCAGTACCTACCTGTTCCTGGCTGCCAAAGCGTCTTCCTCTGGCTGAGGCAGGAGTCCCTGAAAGGTTCCTGAGGGTCTCATTTAAGCATGTGTCTCAAAGAAGCACTAGTTAGAGGTGTCTGAAAATTTTATTTTAAAAGATCAGGAGCCGGGGTGTGCTCATGCACCCCTGTCCACCCAGCACCCTGGGAGGCTGGGGCAGGAGGATAGGAAGTTTGAGCCCAGCCTGGGCAACTTAGTGTCTTTGCAAGATCCTGTCTCCAAAAACAGAAAAAGAATTTGCATTTCTAAGGAGCTCCCGGCTCTGGCCGCAAGGTTGAAGACATCTCCAATATCCGTGCTCCGGGGACCCACCCCACCCCACCCCGTGTACCCATAGCCTGTGCCCAAGCCTAGTGCCGGAGGGAAGTCCTGTGCTGCCCACGTGGCCAGGGTGCCCCCAGGTGGCCACTTGTCTCCCATGTGACCCCTACTCTGTCTGGAGCCCCTCCAGGCGCTCCCTGAAATCAACTGCAGCCGTGCAGAGGGCACAGGGCAGGTCAGCCTCGCAGGTCAATCTGGTCTTTTCAGGTAGGCCTCTCAGCCTCCCCAGGGCAGTCCCCTGATTTCGAGCCAGTCTTATGCCAGGGTAGCACATGACCCTTTCTCCCAAAGGATGCTTTATGAGTCAAAGCTGGCAGACCATAATCAAGGCCCCTCAGCCTCTAGTGCCACAAGCAGTGCCTAACACCAAAATCTAGTGGGGGGGGGGGGGCATACAGAACCCAGCATGGCCTGCACAAAGGGTGATGAAGGGCAAAGAGGTCATGTGGCACTGGGGGTGGTAGCGCACACCTGTCATCCCAGCACTCAGGAGACTGAAGCAGGAGGATCACCAGCGAAAGGCTAGCCTCACCTACAGAACAAGACCTTGTCTAAAAAAAATTGGACACCAACAGATTGCAAACTAAGCTTCTTTTTGGGGGAATGGGGAGATTGACAGCATTGGGGATTAAATCAGGATCTCTGCACTAAATGGCTTGGGCTGGGTTCAGACTTGTAATCCTGGGGCTAGGAAAGTAGCTCAGTGGCATCAGGCCTACCTGGCAAGCACAAGCATGAGTTCAATTCCTAGCACAAAAAAAAAAAAAAAAAAAAAATTGCAATCCTCCTGCCTCAGCCTCCCAGAGTGCTGGAATTACAGGCCTGCTCCACAAGAGTCAGCTACTAACTCTGATTATAGCTAAGAATGAATGTGGACTGTATCTCAGAGAAGCCAGAAGCCCAAGGTGGAAAACAGATTGGAGGCCAGGCCCTGAGGCCCTGTGGGTGCTGAGCACTTAGGACACCTCTGCTCCTAAGTCTCCCCACCAGGCCAGCACAGGCCCATCCCTCCCGCAAGGCACAGGCCAGCATGTCACTCATCTCAGTGAAAGCATCGGAGAGACCCATTTCAAAGAGCAAACAGTTCCAGTTCTTATTTTGCTTTGTGCGGAGACAGGGTCTCCTTGTGTAGCCTGGGTTGATGAATCCTGTGCTTCAGCTCCCAGGATTGAGTCAAAAATAAAATATTATGTTCCCAAGCCCACCAGAAAAGCAACTCAACAACTTAAGAAACAACTAAAATTCACAGGTCTGATTTTCAAGGAAGTCTTCCGTCCTTCTCATTTATTATGCCATTTTCCAGCTTTGTACCCAACACAACCCAGTGAAGGACTACAGTGTTCTCACCACAGTGCCAGCACATACAAATACAGGCATCAGTAAATACACCAAAGCGCTGTTCCAAACCTCAAAGGGAGCTCTCCCAGGCGGCGTGATCCTTTTGCTCCAGTTTTCCATAGCATTTTTTTCTTCATGCTGAGGGGCCAACATCTGAAGACCTCTGGGTTGTTGGGTTTATAGGGGCCACTTTGAAATGTATGGCCAGATACAGTTCATCTGGCCTGTGATCCCCGGGGACCCCAAGGACACAGAGAAAGCAACTCCCCTCAGCCCTGGGGCAGTGACACGCAAGCCCGATCTTGGTGTCATACCCCAGCCAGCACGCAATGAGCTCCACAGTGCATCCCAGTTTGTGTGGCTGACAAGGGAGGGGATGGCCAGGATGGACACAGGACTTGGGTACAGAGTGGAACACAGAGGCCAGAGGGTGAATCACTCTACAGATCTGCCCGCCATGCCCCTCCACCCGGTGGCACAAGTGGGGGCACCGCCCATCTGTGTGACTGGCCCAGCCCTGAGGAGCTAAGCGAAGCTGGACTCTAATTGCCGCTGACATCTCCCAAGTGTAATGAGCCCGCACACCGCGTCTCGGCGCAGGGCTGCCTCTCGCGACAGTTGATTTTCGCCTCCTGTGTGTGTCCACAAAGCCATCTGTCCCCCACACAACCACCAACACCCACCAGCCTCAGCACTGCCAGGGACTCTGGGTTTTCTTTCACAGAAAGAATAACATTTCCCTCAACTGCTCAGTTTTGTTTGTTCTTTTGCCTCCCAAGAACCCAACAATGCAATTTAAATAGGAAAGCGTTTCAGTCAATGGAGTAAAACGCACTCTTTAAAAAAATAGTACTCTGAAAACAAAAGTGAAATCTTTTAGCAAAATAATTCATCTTTTCACATTCTACTCTCCACAAGCCAGCTTATTAAACAAATAAACTACTCTTGGCTTAAAGAATGTCACTTCAAGTATTACTTTCTCCCCTGCCCTTGATTTGAGTGGGAAAGGAAAGCTAAGCAAAACTTCAACAAAATGTCCAAAAGGTGTTCCATGTGTGACACACGCAGACCAAGTGCCTTGTTGGTCTTGTACACTCATCTTTTAATGTATGTGACATTTGTCACTGAAAGCCTGTGGCCCAATAAGAGTAAAGCAATAAATAATATCCATGAAGAATATGGCTCAACTTCTTCAAACTACTGTCTGAAACTCACCCAGCCTCTCTTGAGACTTCCCAATAAAAATAGAAGTGGTTAGTTGGGCCACAAGCACTGCTCTGGCTCCTGCTACCCATACATAGCGCCTTCGGAGGAGCACTGAGCTGATTTCAAAGTGCCCCTCAGTCCTGCTTACCGCAGTCCAGTGTAAAGCATTGTAGAGTCTCTGAGAGCTGGACAGGGCTAGCCCACCCTCCGAAGCCCCAGGTGCAATAAGGCAAAATACTCTAGCTTTGCAAGCAGCAGAAGGCGGGGATAAGTGAGTGAGAAGGCTGTCTGCATCCAAGGAAGGGAAGCTTGTATCACCTGCGTAGCAAGCCACTGTGGGGAAGCTCGCAAACCCGGCCCATGGCAGCCCACAGCAGCACACGGGCCTCCAGACCCTGTGCAGACACCTCACCCACCCACTGTGCCCACCATGCCCAGGTGGCAGAGGCTCGCCAGCATAGAAGTGCTAGCCTACGTGCCCCAAGAACACCAGAATCCCACAGGGCACTGTCACTAGTGGGGACAGCCCTGGGACACCCATATTGCCCATCAAGAACAAATCCCTGGGCACAGTGGGGCACCGCCTTGCACAGGACCAGCGAATGCACTGTCACAAGTTTGTCGCTTTGCATTTAAGTGTGTTTTCTGGCGCAGGGCACAGGGCGCAGTGCGAGGCGGGGCACAAGTGCATCCAGGTCTCTAAGCCCAGGTGCGCACAGTGGGCTCCCAGCACAGGGTCTGTCCTTGGAACACCAGCTCCCATGCTGTTGCAAGGGGCTGCCCGAGCCCATCACGCTGAGGCCGAGTGGACGCCCTGGTTCTCATAGGGAGGGGGTGGCTCTCTCCAGAAGGTGAAGTGACTGAATGTGTCTGAGCAGGGGAAGTCAGAAGAGTGGCTCCGTTTCAGCAGCGGGAAGACATGGTCCACCACCTCGCAGAGCCGCACGTACCTACAGGGAGAGGCACAGCAGCCCTGTCACCAACTGATGCCCGCAGCACAGAGACAGCTCTGCCCCCCAAAGGCACCCAGAAACCTACAGCCCTGAGCGGTGGGCGCTGCTCTGGGGGAGCTTCTCAGACGTGAGAAGAGGGATCCAAGCAGGCAGGACAGGGGCCACACCACGAGCAAAGCTGAGCACGGCAGGAGGTCAGCAAGGCCACACGTAGCCGTGTGCCATGGAGGACACACAGGGACTCCCTAGCTAGCCCAGGCTGCAATTCGAGATCCTCCTGCCTCGGGGTCTGAGAGCGCTGGGGTCCCAGGGACAGGAGCAGAGAGCACCACCCCTGCTGGCTACACCACTAGGTGAGGAAAGAAAGGGCACGAGCCCCCCCAGACTCAGGAGACCCAAACCACACTGCTGGACCTGCAGCTCCACCTGTGACCGCAGGTCAGGGGCCAAACTCCTCGGCCACATGACCCTGCCATGAGGGGAGGAAAAGGAAACTTGCAACAGCGCTGAATACAGCAAAGAAATAGGGAAAAGAAAGCCGAGGGGACAACCAAAGGATGCTGTCAGAGCAAGCAACGTGAGCCCTGCCTGGCACGGGAGTCAAGAAGCCCCGGCCCAGCTAGGTGTGGTGGCCCACAGCTGTCACCCTGGCACTTAGGAGGGCTGGGGCAAGGAGATTGCGAGTTCAAGCCCTGCCCAAGCAACTTAATCTAGTGAGACCTTGTCTAAAAAAATTTAGAAAGGGGGTAACTGGCTTGGGACTCCTCCTGTCTCTCAGGTGCTACTCTAGTCCCCATTCCAATAAATCTTCCTACTCTTAAAGAGACACTGAGAAAGGGCTGGGGATGTAGCTCAATGTGAAGGCCCCTGGGCTCGATCCCCCACACTTCAACTTAGTAAAAAAGAAAAAAAAAGGAAAGCAGAGGAGCAGCCAAGGTCCATTCCTGCTGCCCCTGCTGTGTGACCCTGAGTTTGGGGCCATCTCTGGCCTCAGGCTGCTCATCCTGGAGCTGGGCAAGCAGGGCTCAGGGCCCCACTGAGTTGTCTACTCAGATTCCCCAGGAAGATCTAGCACGTACCACCTTCGCCCACACTGCAGAAAACATGCTGCTGCCTGTGTGGGCCTCTCAGGCCTCCCCGCCCCCTTCTGCCATCCTGGGGCCCTGTGCACTTTCAGTTCACTGAAGAAGACCGTCTACTAAACAAAGCCAAGTGGGTTGGAGGGCCTGGGGGGAAACAGCGCACTTGCCCAGGGCTCGACAACCCCTCTGGGTGCAAAGCTAGGCCGGTGCCTTTTCTAGGATCAAAGCCCACAACACACTTATTCTTGCAGCCCAGCCTGGCTCAGAGGCCTCTGGCTTGTTGGGCACGGCAGGACCAGTTCCTTGCCCAGCTGCAGCTGTGGCTGGCCTTGTTGACAACTCAGGTAACAAGCAGCTTTGTCGTACACAGGCTCCCTGAGTGCACTGGGCACGCACTTCATCCCAGCACCCTGTGAGGCTGAGGCAGGAGGATCACAAGTTCAAGTCCAGTCTGAAGAACTTAGCAAAAACATTAAAAAAAAAAAAAATGAAGGACTAAATGAATGGGGAGACAGCTCAGCGAGAAGACCTGGATTCAATCCCTAGTACTACAAAACAAAGCAAGATCAAACCTAGGACCTAGTTTAGCCCTAGGATCTTAGTTTAATTTAGCAACAGACTTAGCCAAACCCAACTTTGACCAAAACATAAGGGGGACTCTTAACTGCAGGCGAAAGAAATGTTCAGTGTGGACTGGAACACAGAGCTTCTGGTGTTCCAGTCTCCCTACGTATCCAACTCACATTCAAGGCTTCCAAGCCTAACTTGGCAAATCCGACCTGAAGGCTTTCAGATCATTCAATTCCTTTTATTGCAAAATTGAACCTAGTTTACAATTTTTGTTGTCATTTTTTTTTTTTTTTTTTTCATTAGACAGGGCCTCGCCATGTAGTTCAGGCTGGCCTTGCACTCACTATATAACCCAAGCTGCCCTTGGACTCAGAGATGCTCCTGCCTCAGCCTCCCAGATGCCAGGATGACAGGTGTGTGCCACCATGCCTGGCCACATTTTCATTTTTTGACTTTCACAGACAGGGTTCAAACTTGTGACCCTCTTGCCTCAGCCTACTAGGGAGGTGGAATTACAGTTGTACACCAACGTGCCTGACTAGAACATATTATTTTCAAGGGGATTAAAGATGCAATGCAGGCAACAATGGCTGCCTGCTGTCCCTACCAAGCCCCCGAGGACAGCACCCCAAGACACTCACGATGAGATGTTGGTCTTGGCATGCTCCTGTACCAGCTCCCCCTTGGGGTTGACGGTGAAGATCCTGTTCAGAGACACACCCACTTGCTTGTAGGAGTACACATCCTGAGGTTGGCAAAGGTGTTAGAAGAATAAAATTAAAAGAACATTCTAAAATGCAGCCTTGAGGGGCCAGGGAGATAGCTCCATGGCACAAGTGCCTGCCTGGCAAGTGCAAGGCTGTGAGTTCAAACCCCAGTCCCGCCAAAAATTAATATAAAATAAAAGGCAGCCTTTGTGCTTTTCCATTAAGCTACTGGGGACTGAACTCAGGGCCTGCACACTGAGCTACCTCCCCTGTCCTTTTTTCAATTTTTTATTTTCAGGAAGCCTCACCAAGTTTCCCAGGCTGGGCTTGACTTTGAGACCCTCCTGTCGCAGCCACACTGAGTACTGGGATGGCAGGCATGGGCCATCGCACCTGGCCTGCAAGCAGGCTGGCCTTGCAGGACAAGAAGGGGAGGTCCTGGCAGGACCTCAGGCCCTGGCTGGCAGAAAGAGCAGTGTGCCAAGCCCCTCACAGCTGTAAGTACTCACAGCTGGGCGGTTCCCAAAGGCGGCGTAGAAAGGCTCCGTGTTTGGGAAAAACAGGTTCTTGATGTCCGTCAAACACTGCACTTTAAACTTTTCCGGCTTCTTCTCAATCACTTCTCTGTGAAAACCAATAAATGCACGGTAGATCAGGATGGGATAACAACTTTGTTCCCTTCAAATGACATTTAACATCAAAGCTGAAGGTAGTTGACCTGGCCCGTGGGACGAGCAACTTTCCGGGCCATCTGCTGGTCCAGAGCTTCACATGGAAAACACAGGATTCTACACTCCAAGGAACACAAAGTCCCAGGGCCAGGGGCAGTGCTCACCTGTCACACTAGCACTTAGGAGGCTGAGGCAGGAGGATCATAAGCTACAGCCTAGCCTGGGCAGCTAGTGACTAACCAGAGCCATCTCTAAGTAAAAGCTAAACGTGGGTGGGGATACGGCTTGATGCAGAGGCCCAGGGCCCACCCACATGCTACAACCCCACCGGCCCCACAGAGAGGCAGGAGGGCCGACAGCCTTACCTGTGCAGTGCCGAGAGGAGGCTGCTCGGGCTGAGCAGCAGTGGGCCCTGCGGCAGCACAGTTCCGCGCTCATTGACCCAGTGCAAGTAGCCCCGCGTCATATCTGCCATACCGATGGCCCGCGCCGAGCAGTACAGGAACTTGTACCCATTCCTGCAAGAGACCAGGCCCCTGTGGACAGCAGCTAGCACAGTTTCCTTTTTTCTTTCTTTCTTTTTTTTGTCTTTTTGAGACAGGGTCTCACTATGCAGTTCAGGCTGGCCTTGAGCTCACTTTTGTAGCCCAGGCTGATCTCGAACTCACAGAGATCCTCCTGCCCCAGCCTCCCGAGTGCTGGGATTACAGGTGTGCACCACCACGCCCGGCATCTTTCTTTCTTTCTTTTTTTTTTTTTGAGACAGGGTCTCACTATGCAGTTCAGGCTGACCTTGAGCTCACTTTTGTAGTGCAGGCTGTTCTCGAACTCGCACCAATCCTCCTGCCTCAGCCTCCCAACTGCTGAGATTACAGGCCTGCGCCACCACGCCCGGCTCTTTTTTTTTTTCTTTTTGGTTGTGAAACAGAAATACTCTCACTATGGAGTCCAGGCTGGCCTGAAGCTCAGCCTCCTCCTGCCACAGCCTCCTGAGTGCCAGGATGACAGGTGTACACCACCGTGCCCAACACAGACAATTCTGGGGTGGGGGCAATACCCAGCACCTCTTCACTGAGCCACACCCCAGTCCTTTACTTATTTACTTCTTTGGAAGCAGGGTCTGTCCACATCTCTAAGGTGGTCCATGTCACCTAGTGGTGAGCAGAGCCCAGGCCAGCACGAGGCCACCCTTCCCACACTCACTGGCTGACTTTGTGGTAGAGCTTGGCAATGCCCTGGTGGGTCCAGTCCTTCCCGAGCGTGGGCAGGATGTGGCCGAGGGTGTCCGATCTGAATAGAGAGAGGAAAACCAATGCTACTGAACCCTGCACGGGTAAGCCCAAAGCCAGTTCAGGTGAGCTCCCCATCTGCACCACCTAAGAAGCACAGAGGAGCCGGAGCAACAGTGTGGCACTCTGGAAGGCTGAGGCAGAGAGATCCAAGAGTGAGCCCAACCCCAGTGACAGCAGCTAAGCGAGACTCCGGGTACCTTGTGATGGTGCCATCAATGTCGGAAATGATGACCTTGTCATCCCAGTCCCACAGGTAGATCGTGCCTTCGCAGCGGCACGTGCCCTGGTACTGCGTGGTCACGCTGAAGACCACGTCGTTGGGGCCATTCTTCAACTTCAAACTTTTCTGAAAAACACCAACGATGACATATCCGCTAGCGGGCAAGTGCGAGGGAGGGACAGATAGCCTCTCCACCACGTGAAGGAAATTTAAGCTTTAAAAATCACCCTGCCTAGGACAGGTACGGAGCATCAAGTCTGTCTTCCCAGCACTGAGAGAGGCTGAGGCAAAAAGACTGCCAAACTCAAATGCAGCCAGAGAAATCTGGTGACTTAGTGAGAACTAGGCTCAAATCCTAAAAAGGCTGCAGACAGAGTTCAGTGCAAAGGCCCTGGGTTCCAAGACCAGTGTATATATATAAATCCTGTGGGCCCTGTTCCCTATTTCTTGTTCCAGTAAGCTAAATCTCAAATTTAGACCAGGACATGACACTCCATGCCATGCTATGAAAGGGCTTGGCATGGGGACACAGATTTAATTTAAGCCCAGTGTGAAAATACCTTTTCTTACATAACCACATTTTGGTTTGGTTGAGTTAGCTTGTTGGAGGTAGGGTATCACTGTGTTCTCCAGCCTGGCCTTGAACTCACTATGCAGCACAGGCTGGCCTTAAATTCATGGTGATCCTCCTGCTTCAGCCTCCCGAGTGCTGGGACTGCAGGCGTGGGCCACTGCCTTCACCTGGAAGGTCACAATCCTGGGCTGAATTCACAAAGCAGCACGCACAGGCACCTGGCTAGGCCCCAGGTGTGCACCGCCTGTTGCCCCAACCCCAGGAGGCACCGGGGCCCAGGGCCCAGAGCTGTGGGGCCTGGCGGGCTGTGCACATGGGGCTCACATTCACTGAGTACACTGGGCTGCTGGTGCTCTTCTCCGCTGACTCCACCTGCATCCCACTCTGGGGATGAATGGGAAAGATTCTGGAGAGGGCAGAGGTATCTGCTCACAACTGGGTGTGGTTTGAAACCACGTGGGTGGGGACACACAGGAATGCTCTGCGAGCTCATGCACACACACACACACACACGCACACACACAATGGTGTGACACTAGTCAGTAAAACCTCTGCTGTCTGAGGGTTCCTCTATCCCTGTATAGCTGATTTACACCAATTTAAGAAATGTGAGCTAACAGATCTCCTCCGGCCTTCCTCTCCCATGGTGGTATACTCCTGTCATCCCAGCACTTGGGAAGCTGAGACAGGAAGATCACTGTTGAGTTCCAAGCCAGCCTGAAGCCGGGCATGGTGGCGCACACCTATAATCTGAGCACTTGGGAAGCTGAGGCAGGAGGATCCATGCGAGTTTGAGACCAGCATCGGCTACAAATGTGAGCTCAAGGCCAGCCTGAACTGCATAGCGAGACCCTGTCTCAGAAAGAAAAAAAAAAAAAAGCCAGCCTGGGCTACATGATGATCCCCTATCTCCAAAAATAAACCAAAAAAAAGAAACCCAAATGTGCGGCCATCAGGCAGCAGGTGCTCCGGGCATGAAGAGGTTGGGTGGACAGGGGTCAGAGGAACGAGAGGCCCCCACTGCCTCCCTCAAGGCTTGCACAGCTCTGCTGGGCTCACCAGCTGCTCCGACGTGAGCCGCAGGGTCTTCTTATAGCTGACGCTGGACAAGAGCGGCAAATGGCCAGCAGGGGCTGACTTGGAAGCTGCCTGCTCCTCATCGCTTGAGGACGACTCGTGCTTTATCCTGGAACACACGGTACACAGTCATCACCCATGAGGAAAGATGAGGGGTCACCTGCCCTGCGTCCATGGCTCACTGTGCCATTCCCTGGGTGCCGGCATCTCAGGGCACCGAGCTTCTAGGGGAACCCCAGGCGTGGCGTCCCATCTTCCCATGGGCCAGTACCCACCAGGGCCGCAGCTTCTCTTCACCTACTCTTAGCACTCTCTTCACTTTTAAATTTTTTTGTGGTCCTAGCACCCAAGCCCAGGGCCTTGCCTTAACACTGAGCTCCATCCCCACCTCATTTTCTATTGGCCAGAATCTGGCTAAGTCACTAGGTTGCCCAAAATGGGCTCGAGCTTGCAATCCTCCTGCCTCAGCCTCCCAGAGCACTGGGATGACAGGTGTGTGCCACCACACACAGCTGTTTTCCTTGAGACACAGAGGAACACACAGCACCCCACCCATCAAAAATTTCAGGATGATGCTGGGCGTTGTGTCGCACACCTATAATCCCAGCACTTGGGAGGCTGAGGATTGGTGCAAGTTCAAGACCAGCCTGGGCTACAAAACTGAGCCCAAGGCCAGCCTGAACGACACAGTGAGACCCTGTCTCAAAAAAAAAATTGAGGATGAAGCAGGAAGGCCCAGAAAGAAAGGGAACCAGGAGATCTAGGCGCAGAAGGGGCCTCCTGCCCACAGGACTCTTCAATCGCCTCAAATCCTCTAGGAAAATGACACGTCTGACCCAAGTCCCTCTGCTCCAAGCCCCACAGATCCTGCATACAGGGCTGAACCAGAAGCACAGAGGCTCCCAAGCAGGACAGCTGGATCATGGGTCAGGCGGGAGGAGGAGGCTGCTGGCTCTTCACAGACCCGGACGATGTCTCTGTCCTAGCAAATGGGTCCGAGCAAAAGCAGAGCTGTGAGTGAGGTGAGGCTACTGGAACCAGATCAACTCGCCTCTCTGCTGGGGAGAATCATGTGTCCAGCTACTGTGAAAACAAGCTGGACAAAAGCCCACAGAATCCACTCAGCATGCCTTGGGAGAGGTGAGACGGAAAATATACAGAACTTCAAAGCGTCCCTGGCAGCGGCTCACTGCAGGTGGCTTCTGCCTGTCGGCCTCTTCAAGCAGCAACAAACCTAAGCAAATGGCTCCCAGTCATCCCAGTACTCAGGAAGAGGCTGAAGCAAGAGGTCTACCACAAGTTCAAAGCCAGCCTGGGCTACATAGCAAGTTCAAGGCTGGCCTGAACCACACGCTGAGGCCCTGTCTCAAGACAACCAAACCAAACAAAATCATGAGGCCTCCTTTGTTTGGTAGTCTGCGTTCTGATGCTTAGCTGTAAACAGCATCTAGCTTAGTGCATACTTTTCAAGTGGTGTTTTAAGTATTTATCTGGTGATGAGCTGTTGGCTCGGTTATAAGGCCCTTGGGGACCATTCCGCCAATCACGTGCATGGATTAGGAAAACATTCCGACACCTCCTCTCTTGTGTGTCCTTTTTTTTTTTTTTTTTCTTTTTTCGGGACTGGGGTTTTGAACTCACAACCTTGTACTTGCCAGGCAGGCACTTATGCCACAGAGCCATCTCCCCAGCCCCTCTTGTGTGTCCTTTTTAAGGCACCTGCCCACCACTAGTAAGGAGAGTGAAAGCCGAAGAAGCCCGTGTCCACTAAAAGATTTCTAATTTCTCAGGGGAAGCTTGGCTGAATACTTTTCAAAACCTCAATTTCACTGCACCAGCATGAACTCTACTTCTGTTATATTTGCAACGTGACTGACTCAGCAGTGACAAATGGCTCGGCCATTGCTAGAGCACAGGAAAGTCACTTCTGTCAAGAGCAAATGTGACCGCATCACAACCACTCGGGCAGGTGGCTGCAGGTGCTGGAGGGTGCCGGGTTCCCAGGTCCCTACACCCCTGCCAGCCCGCAGCCCCTGGCATCATCTGTGCCAGGGCCAGAAAAGACATGGATGCAGCAGTGGTGCTCGTGGTGATGGCGCTGCCCCTGTTGGCTGACCCTCGGTGCATGGGCGTCACAATCCACCTACCGGGCACACAGTGTGTCCTAAAGCCACCAACCAAGACTACGTACACACTTTAGGAAGACCCTGGTCCTGCAGGGAACCTCAGAGGAACCCTCCCGCCACCCATGACGCAGGTTTCTACTGCCACCAGGAGGTTCTAGGAATGAAACAGAGCTGTAGTAGGAACCCCAGCACTGAGAATCAAGCCAGCATCCCCTGCAAGCCAGCTGAGGGACTGGAAAACCTAATTGGTCCAGAGAGAGCTCACCACACCAGCGTCAACTCCACTCTAGCGAGCCAAGTGGATTTAGATACAGGTCATGCCTTCAATTCATCTGTCAGTGTTTGTTTTTTTCTTCTTTTCTTTTTATTTTTAATGTTTTGCAGTACCTGGGATTGAACCCAAAGCTCAGCTTTGCACTGAGCTACATCCCCTGTCCTTTCTATTTTTTATTTCGAGACAGGTCTCACTAAGCCACTAAGAAGCCCAAGCTGGGTTCAAACTTGTCATCCTCCTGCCTCTGCCTCCTGGGGTGCTGGGATAACAGGTGCCCCATGCAGTCCTGGTTTCTTTAGGTGAGGGTGCAGTAAAGGGGAGAGGAGGCCTACAAAACATCACTACACCGAAATGCACCATCACCCAGCCAGCCTATCACTGGGCAGCTTAAGAGTCACTTTCAAATCACAAATCATCAACAGAGATCAGTATCACAGCCTGTCTTCTGTGCAAGTCAATATCTGTATCAGTAATTAGAAAAAGAGTAATGTTAAGTACTAATTGGTATATTGAACTTCCACAGAAAGGCAATTCCTTTGACAGGGAACTGTCTTTTCTGCCACTGCTAATATATTACCAAGACTGACACCTTCATTGTCATCATCACACCCCTTTGGGCACATGGCCTGCCAGTGCCATGCAGAGGCTCAAGTTACTGGCATGGTTCTTATCCAAACGCCCCTAAAGCATATGCATGCATAGACAGGGCTTCCGGAAGCTGATTGGATGACAGAGACCACATACTGCCTTGCTATTAGGAGGCAGGACCTGATTGGTAGAAGTAGTCTCAGGGGCGTGGCCTGGAAGGGTTCATCTCCTCCCCAGTTCTTCCCTTCTCTCTCTACTTCCTGTGCTGCATGAGCGGGTGGATCTCCTCTGCCAGGCCCCTGAGCCATGCACCCTGCCTTGGAACAGCCAACCATGGGCTGAAACCTCTGCAAACTGTGAGCCAGTGTGAACCCTCCTCTACTTTGCAGGTGTTAGGGATTTTGTCCCAGCAATGAGAGAAGGACCAAGACATAGGACACCTCAGTTCAACTCCTATTTCCGCTGTAGGTGGGATGGACAGAAAAAAAAAAAAAAAATCAACCTAAAGCAAGGATCCCAAGTCCCTGAGTGAATCTCAGAGCCCAGGCCCAGGGACTGGGCCAATAGTGAAGGCTGCATGCATCTGGCTGACCCAGATGTGCCCACGAGCATGGGGAGGGGCGGCAACACCCCTAGAGGACCCCTGTACCTGGTGGCTATGCCCAGCTGTGATGGCTGCTCCCCAATACTGTGGCCTTTTCCAGCCAGGCACTGCTCCGGCTTACTCTCCTCCTACAGAAGGGGAAAAGAAAGAGGGATGGAAGTACAGGAACTGCAAGGAGCTAGCACTGCGCAAAAGTTCCTAGGCCAAAGCGTGGTGACACCACCTGCCATCCCAGCACTCAGAAGGCTGAGGCAGGAGGATCACAGTGAAGTCAAGGTCAGCCTAGACTACAAAGTGTGCTTATGTCTCAAAAACAAAGCCAAAGCCAGGTGTGATGGCTCATGCCTATAATCCCAGCACTTGGGAGGCTGAGGCAGGAGGATTGGTGAGTTTGAGACCAGCCTGGGCTATAGAAGTGAGCTCAAGGTCAGTCTGAACTGCATAGTGAGATCCTGTCTCAAAAAGACAAAAAAAAAACCAATACCCCTAGTTCCCAGGGCAGAGCCCCCATAAGGACCCTAGCTTCAGAGAACACACCCCAGGGTTGGCCCCAGTCTGTGAATTTGGGTACATCCTGGCTACAGGATCACACTGAATGTGACTGTCTCCATCACCACTGAGGCACTGCACGTGTGTCCATGGGGCTGCCTGCACTCCCGGGGCTTTATTCCTCGGAAGACATTATCCTACCAGGTTTTGCTTGGGAGAAACAGGGAGGTGTTTGTCCCTTTTTTTTTTTTTTTTTTTTTTTTTTTGTGACATAATTTAATAGGACATGCTCTCCTAGATGCCCAAGAGAGGGCTCCGGATTAAATCAGTATCTAATGAGTTCCACTGTAGCACTTTAATACAACAATGAATCAGGCACGTGTGTTTAAATATCACATGGTTTCCCTGTGTGAGAAACTGCAAGTGTCAATAAGGACCAAAGTGTACCATAAATAGTGGGAAAGGGAACAAAATGTTCAAATAGGAAAGAGCGCACGGGAGAGGACAGAAAGAAGGAAGGAGAGAAATAGAAGGGAAACATGGAAATACAGCTTTTGCAACCCAGGAGGAGAAGAGGGGTTGAAGGGAAGAGAGGGGAATGGGGAGAAAAAGAATCAAAATGTATTATTACACACACAAACCCCCCACAATGAAGGGGATCTCAGGTATACCTCACGTGCAACAATAAGTTTTTTTTTTTTTTTAAAAAGAGCCAGACCAGGTGGCACACACCTGATGTCTCATCGCTCTAGGAGGCCAAGGCAAGAGGGTCTGAAATCAAAGCCCAGCCTGGGCAATAAGCAACACCTGTCTCAAGATAAAAAATAAAAATGTGCTGGGGACCCAGGTTCAACCACACTAATACAAAGAAAAACATAGTTTGATATGCTTGCAACTCCCAGGGGAGATGTCCCCTTAGTCAGCTGTCTGGAGAAGGAGATGTCTGGTGGGGATATAAAAACAGAGCTAGCCTGTGAGCAGGGCCGGGTTGCCAGGCGGCAGCAAGGCTCGGGCAGAATGCAAAGTCCCAAGAGTGGAAAGCCACAGGAGGGGAGGAAGCCAGCCTACGGTGGCCTGGGAGGCGAGAGAGCAAAGCAGCCAGGACATGAGCCCAGGCTGGGCAAGACAGTCCAGCTCTGCAGACCCGGCCTCCAGGCCTCAGCCAGGGGCCACTCTTTTGCACTAACTACCTGTCTGTACCGTGGTCCTCACAACTGAAGGAAGAGATCTATTTTTTTTTTTTTTTTTTTTTCAAAGTTAAATGATCTGTGTTGAAGCCTTTTCCTTCTACGGATGAGGGTATTTACCAGGGACTTCTGTGTCCACACAAACTGAGTAGAGCCAGCCACCTCTGCTCCTCGTCCCTCCGGGGTGGCCCCAGGGTTAGCCATCAGGGCCACAGCTAGGCTTGTTTCTCTTTTTTTTTTTTTTTAAGAATTTTTAAGCCGGGCGTGGTGGCGCACGCCTGTAATCCCAGCACTCGGGAGGCTGAGGCGGGAGGATCAGTGCGAGTTTGAGACCAGCCTGGGCTACAAAAGTGAGCTCAAGGCCAGCCTGAACTGCATAGCGAGACCCTGTCTCAAAAAGACAAAAAAAAAGAATTTTTTAATTTTTTTTTTTTTTTTTTTTCTTGTTTTAGAACCTTTGTTTGTTTATTCACTCATTTTTATGGCCGGCTCAGCCCTCCCTGAGGGCAGGGCTGGCACAGCATGTGGTGCCGGGGATCAAACTGCGGTCCCTGAAGCCGCCCAAGCTTTCCCAAGCAGGCGCTTTAGACCACTGAGCCATCCTGCCG
>PVJA010041368.1:0-18067 GCA_004027025.1 Myocastor coypus
AAAAAAAAAAATTGCTCAGGCTGGCCTCCCACTTGTGACCCTCCCACCTCAGCTGACCAAATGCCTGAGATTACAGGCACGCACCACCACATCTGCGATTAGCATGGTAGACTCAACCTTGGGGGCAGCACACTCCTGGCCAAGGCTTGACTGGGGGTTAGACCCACATTTCCTGGACTCTGAACTCAGTCTGTACCCTTCCTCCCCAGTGCTATCTCTCCAGAAAAACAGAAAGCAACTTTTTTTTCTTTTCCACACAGGCTCAGTGTCCTAAGATGCATGGCCAATGCCTACAGTTCACAGCCCCGTCCTCATGAATCTCCACCAGCAGCCCTGTCTCTTTCTGCTGCAGGACCTAGGCACGAGGTGCGAAGGCTGAGGAAGCCCTTGGCCCCCTTCCCAGAAACTATCAGGAGTAGCCCCTGGGCAGGAGCCCCCAGAGTGCATCCCCAACTTGGAGGCAGCGGTGGACATGCTGGGCTCCAACGGGGACCTGGTTGTCCGTGGTCTGGCTGTCCGAGAGGCCAGCAGGAGGCCATGGGGAGCCCAGCCCCAGCCCCGCAGCATCAAGGACAAGATCTGCCAATGGGAGCGCAGGAAGCAGGCAGGCGCACAGGAAAAGCCCCCTGAGCCTCAAGTCCAAGAGCCGAGCGCGCTGCAGGCTGAGGAGGCGGAGGAAGTGCCCGAGCCAGGCCGGGGCGCAGGCAGAGCTGGCGCACGTTGGCTGGGAGCGACCTGGCCAGGTCCTGACCCACATGCGGTGCTGACGCAAGTGCAGCGGCTGGAGCGGGCCCTGCAGGACGGCTCAGCAGGCCTGGACCCTCAGCCGCCCGGGACCTGCTACTCTGCATCCGGCCCGGCCTGCAAGGTACAGCGCAGCCCCCCTCCCAAGCCCCGCAGGACGTTTGAGCACGAGGGGGGAGCGGCTGGAAGCCCAGGCCGAGGACCACATAGAGGACACCGCCCACCGCTGCCACCACTGCCGCCGCCGCCGCCCCTGCCTGAGTCCCCACCACCCGGGGCTGTGAGCAGAAGGCGAGGCACCGCAAGGCCCCGGCCCAGCGCTGACCACAGGTACGTGTCACGACTGGTGGCCTAGCTTTTCTGAGTTCAATTGAGAGTCTTGAGGCGCACTACCACGGAGCTGTGTCCCCGACGGGACTCAAACTAATAATTATCCTGCCTCAGCCTTCCTCTGGCCTAGAATTACCCATCATAGGATGAGGCAGTTCATAGGTTAACCTAGAAATACCGGAAGTCGTACACGTGTTTTGTGTTTGCTCTTAGAGCTCAAAAAAAATAATATTTGCTATTAAAAAAAAGAAAAGGCGGCCGGCAGGATGGCTCAGTGGTCTAAAGCGCCTACTTAGGAAAGCTTGGGTGGCTGTAGGGACCGCGGTTTGATCCCCGGCACCACATGCTGTGCCAGCCCTGCCCTCAGGGCAGGCTGAGCCGGCCATAAAAATAAACAAACAAACAAAAGTTCTAAGAACAAGAAAAAAATAAAATAAAATAAAGGCAACAAAAAAAGGGATGATGTTCAGATGTGATAAGGATTTGCCAACAGTTTGTGAAGAATTTGGGGAAAGGAGCAGGCTACTCACCACAGCCCCTGCTGCCTGCTCCGGCTTGGATCTTTCCGCTCTTTGGGTAGTTTTCTTGGTGTGGGCTCTAGACCTGCAACCCTGAGCTCTCCATCTAAACCCTAACCGCCACCCCTGGGCAGCTGATGTTTCATTAAATGGCGCCACTCTTCAATGAGTTACTTCCACCAGGAGCAAGGAGCCCTGAGTCCTTTTTTACATACACCCACCCACTGTACTGCACCAGCAAAAGCTTCCCTTCTAGTGCTTTGAAATTTCATTCGTGCCAAGTTTGTGGAACCAGGGATTGAACTCAGGTCCTAGCCTTTGGCAGGCAAGCGCTTAGCATACTGAGCTATCTCCCCAGCCCTGGTGGTGGTACACACTTGTAGACTTTAGGAGGCTGAAGCAGCAGGATTGCTGTGAGTTTGAGGCTAGCCTGGGCTATGTCATAAATTTGAAGCCATCTGAAACTGTGTAGTAAGACCCTGTCTCAAGAAAACAAAATGGAACAAAAGAATTAACTCGTGGTGCTAATGGTGGTGGACAGCCTGATCATACCTTAACATGATTGGTACTGCGTCTAGGGTTTCGCTCCCATACATGCCTACTCGAGCTGTTTTTATGTTGTCAGAATGGATATACAGAGAAAGATAAAGGTCTCTGCTATACAGCTCGGCCCTGAATTTGTATCTTATGTTTGGGGGATGAATCTTCATTTGGTCCTAGTTATTGTTACCATCGCTGTCATTAATATTGCCATTATTTTGCAGTACTGGGGATTGAACTTAGGGCCTTTGCACTGAGCTGCATCCTCAACGTTTTAAAATGGTTGTTTTCAGAACTGGAGAAATAGCTCAGTAGAATAAGCACTGCCTGGGGCACACAAGGGCCTGAGTTCAATCCCCAGTTCCTCAAAATTTTTGTTTTTTGAGACAGAATCTTACTCTGTAGTTCCTTGTTCCAGTTCAAGGCTGGCCTTGAACTCATGTAGCACAAGCTTCCCTAGAGCTCACAGTGATCCTCCTGCCTCTGCCTCTGGTGTGTTGAGATTGCAGGTGTGCATCACCATGGCTGGCTCCTTAGAATTGTTTTTTGTTTTGTTTTGTTTCTTTTTGTTTTGTTTGTCTTTTTGAGACAGGGTCTCGCTATGCAGTTCAGGCTGGCCTTGAGCTCACTTTTGTATCTGAGGCTGGTCTTGAACTCGCACCGATCCTCCTGCCTCAGCCTCTCAAGTGCTGGGATTACAGGCGTGTGCCACCACGCCCGGCTAGAATTATTTTATTTTGTTTAATTTTTTAAATTTAATTTAATTTTTTTTCTTGTTTCAGAACTTTTGTTTGTTTGTTTATTTATTTAATTTTATGGCTGGCTCAGCCTGCCCTGAGGACAGGGCTGGTGCAGCATGTGGTGCCGGGGATCAAACTGTGGTCCTTGCAGCTGCCTAAACTTTCCTAAGCAGACGCTTTAGACCACTGAGCCATCCTGCGGGCCCCAAGAATTGTTTTATTTTGAAACAAGGTCTTGCTCAATTGTTGCATCGTCCAGGTTGGGCTGGAGCTTATGGCTCCCCCTGCTTCTGCCTCCCAAAGTGCCAGGATTGCAAGCGTACATCACCACGCCCGGCTTTACTCTTTCAATATACAATTAAATTCCATTTGCTGATATTCTAATATTTTGTAACAATGTTTCTTAAATGATACCGGTCTATTCTTGGCTTTAGTATTTACTTATTTATTTTATTTACTTACTTACTTATTTATTTATTTGACACAGGGTCTTGATGCACAGCTCAAGCTTGTGGTGACCCTGCTCTCTCAGCCTCCCCAGCATTGCAATTACAGGCATGCACCACTACCTCCAGTTTTGGTAGCTGGCTCAGTGTGGGCCAGCACGGCAGGTGGTACTAGGGATTGAACCTGGGTGCTTGTACTTGCCAGGCAGGTGCTTAGGCCGCTGAACTACTCCTTACCTCCAGCCCCGGGAGCTAGCTTTTTTTTTTTTTTTTTTTTTTTTGCGAGACTGGGGTTCAAACTCACAACCTTGCACTTGGCAAACAGGCACTTGTGCCATGGAGCTATCTCCCCAGCCCCGTGCTTTGTTTTTTGAGCCAGGGTCTCACTATGTAATTTTGGCAGGCCTCAAATTCATGGTGATACTCCTGCCTCAGCCTCCTGAATGCTCCTATTATAGGCGTATGCCACAACACCCAATTTATTCCTGGCTCTTCTTGTGCTATCTTTATCAGGCTTTGGTCCCAGTATTGCATGAGGTCTATAGAAGAACTCAGACACTTCTTTCTCTAGGTTTGGAGGAAGTTGGGCACCATCTCCAATTCTTTTGGGGAGCAGGGAACTTCATTCAGTTCTGGAGCCTGAGCTCAGGGCCCATCCATGTTAACCTCGCATGCCCCACTGAACTACAGCCCTAGTCCTCCAGCTCTAACAGGCATGTGAAGGGTCTTAGGGGTGCTCTAACCGTGAAACTGCATCCACAGCCCTTTTAAAATTTTATTGATGATTTTTTTTTCTTGTTTCAGAACTTTTGTTTGTTTGTTTATTTATTTATTTTTATGGCCAGCTCAGCCTGCCCTGAGGGCCAGGCCGGCACAGCATGTGGTGCTGGGGATGGAACTGCGGTCCCTGCAGCTGCCCAAGCTTTCCTAAGCAGGCGCCCCAGACCACTCAGCCGTCCTGCCGAGCCCTGATTGCTGATTTTTTTTTTAATTTTCCGATTGATGATTTTAAAAAATAAAAATAAAATATAAATAAATAAAATTTGATTGATGCATGGGGGTCATGCTGAACCGGTGACAGAATGGCACACACCTGTAATCCCAGTGCTGGGGAGGCTGAAAACAGGAGGATCACTACGAGTCTGAGCTGCATAGTGAAACCCTGTACCAAATAAATATTTTAAATAAATAAATAAGGGCCGGCCAGATAGCTCAGCAGATTAAAGCACTTGTTTAGGCAGAGCACAGCGGCCGGGTTGGTACGCGCCCATGATTTCAGCACTTGGGAGACTGAAAACCAGAGAATCACTACGAGTCCCATCTACGCAGAGAGACCCTGTAGATCCTGTCCTAAACTTATTAAATAAATAAGGCAGGTGAGATAGCTCAACAGACCAAGCACCTGCTTAGGCAAGGGCAGGGACCCACCCTGCTGAACCACATCGCCTGCGGGCCCCTGCCCTCAGGTCCCCCGAGCCAGCCACCAAGACCCTGTGTGGGGGCCCAGCAGGATGGCTCAGTGGTCTAAAGCGCCTGTTTGGGAAAGCTTAGGCGGCTTCAGGGACCGCGGTTCGATCCCTGGTACTACATGCTGCGCCAGCCCTGCCCTCAGGGCAGGCTGAGCCGGCCATAAAAATGAGTGAATAAACAAACAAAGGTTCTGAAACAAGAAAAGAAAAAAAAATAAATAAATAAATAAATAATTCTAGGGCCTGGCGGGATGGCTCAGTGGTCTAAAGCACCTGCGTGGGAAAGCTTGGGAGGCTTCAGGGACCGCGGTTCAGTCCCCGGCACCACATGCTGTGCCAGCCCTGCCCTCGGGGTGGGCTGAGCCAGCCATAAAAATGAGTGAATAAACAAACTAAGGTTCTGAAACAAGAAAAAAATAAATAAAATAAAAAACTTAAATAAATAAATAAATAAATAAATAATTCTAAAAAAAAAAAAAAAAGACCCTGTGTGATGGCACATGCCTGTAATCCCAGTGCTGGGGAGGCTGAGACAGGAGGATCACTATGAGCCCAAGTTGCGTAGTGACACCCTACACCAAATATATTAATGGATTAATTAATTTTATTTTTATTAGTGCACTTTTGCAGCACATAACGCTTGCATTCCTTGTGGGGAGACATGCTTATATGCAACACACCGTAATTCTTTTGACTATCTCCTTCTCTTCCCTCATGACCTCTGACTTTGGTGCTCCTGGTCCAAGGCTTCCCCAGCCAGCCATGCCAGGCTGCTCTAGGCAGCTCCTCCAAAGACTCCCCCTCCCCAGGACCTGCTGGTTCCTGGAAACCAGAACCTGTCATCCATGCCTTCCTTGGGCAGAGCCACCCCTAGTGACCAGCTCTGCCAGTTATCTCTACTCCCTGTTTTTGTGCACATTCCTTCAGCTTTTTTTTTTTCTTTGGTATTATGGCCAGCTCAGCCTGCCCTGGGGGTGGGGTTGGCGCAGCCGATGGTGCCGGGGATCGAACCACTGTCCCTGTGGTTGCCTAAGCTTTCCTAAGCAGGCGCTTTAGATTGCTGAATCATCTTGCGAGGACCCCTCCAGCATTTTCTTTATAACCAGCTAAAATCTCTTGGCTTCAAGCCAAAGATGAAATTTTTCTTGGCCAGACTGAATGGTTGCATCCTGTGTTTTAAGGTTTTTTTTGTTTGGTTTGGTTTGGTTTTTTGGCAGGGGGCTGGGAGCCTGTACATTTTTTCATTTTGTTGAAAATAGTACATTGGAGCCGGGCGTGGTGGCGCACGCCTGTAATCCCAGCACTAGGGAGGCTGAGGCAGGAGGATCGGTGCGAGTTCGAGACCAGCTTGGGCTCCAAAAGTGAGCTCAAGGCCAGCCTCAACTGCATAGTGAGACCCTATCTCAAAAAGACAAAAAAAAAAAAAAAAAAAAAAAAAAAAAAAAAAAAAAAAAAAAAAAAAAAAAAAAAAAAAAAAAAAAAAAAAAAAAAAAAAAAAAAAAAAAAAAAGAAAATAGTACATTGGAGGCACCTGGCGTAGGAAGTTCACGTAAAGCAAGCCCTTTACTGTGCTGCTATCTCTTAGGAGGGGGGAAAAAAGGCTAGACCTTGGGTTTGCCAGCCTGTCTGGCTCTCTGAAAGGAGGGGAGCCAGGCCAGGGCTGCAGAGCGAGGTTGGGGTGTCAAGGGTATGGCCTCGGCCCTGGTGACCAACTGGTTCTCACCGCTAGGCAGTACACCCAGGAGCAACAGAGAGGCTTCAGATCTTTGGCTTCAGGAAAAGTATTTTCCTCTTGCTTTGCTTTTCTCTGCCTCTTTTCCCTCCTCCTCTTCCTTTATTCCTCCTTTTTTTCCCCTTTCTTTGCTCTTTTTTCTGTATTTCTCTAAAGCCCCAGAGGGAGGGGGACATAGCTCAGAGGCATAAGCACCTGTCTGGCAAAGCTGAAGGTCCTGAATTTCATCCCGGGTACCAAAAAAAAAAAGAAAAAAAAAAAAGAGAAGCCTCAGGAAATGAAGTATGAAAACTTATACCTTCAGTACTGAAATGCAAACTGAGAAGTCAGGAAATTCCAAAGAGAGGGTACCTGTGGCAGCAGTTGCTGGCTTCTGTGTTTTATGGAGCACACTTAATAACTTTGGCAAGAATGCCTGCTGGTGGACATCTCCCAGGAGGAGTTAGAATTGTGTCACTGTAGGCAGTGTCCTTAATCTACTTGCATCTGTGTGCCCTAAGTGTTTTCAGTTGAATCCCAGTGTTCTAGCTCGAGTATAAATTGGTCACATGGCTGGCTTTTTAGGTCTTGATGAAACCAAATAGCTGCACTGACCAAAATTTCAACGTTTTTTTTTAAGAATTTTTTATTTTATTTATTTATTTTTTTCTTGTTTCAGAACCTTTATTTGTTTATTCATTCATTTTTTTTATTTATTTTATTTTTTTTCTTATTTCAGAACTTTTGTTTGTTTATTTATTTATTTTTATGGCTGGCTCAGCCCACCCTGAGGGCAGGGCTGGCGCAGCATGTGGTGCCGGGGATTGAACCACAGTGCCTGCAGCCGCCTAAGCTTTCTTAAGCAGGCGCTTTAGAGCACTGCGCCATCCCGCCGGGCCCATATTCATTCATTTTTTATGGCTGGCTCAGCCTGCAAGGAGGGCAGGGCTGGCGCAGCATGTGGTGCCGGGGATCGAACTGCAGTCCCTGAAGCCGCCCAAGCTTTCCCACGCAGGCGCTTTAGACCACTGAGCCATCCCGCTGGGCCCCAAAATTTCAACTTTTCACCTGATGGCTTTTGGCACCGTATAGGCGCAGTGTTTCCGTGGAGCTGTAGCGATAGCCCCGCAGAGCTTTCTGAGCACCTGAAACCTCAGGTTGCTGCGTCACACGGTGTGGTTCTCAGTCCCATCCTTCACCCCGTGGCCCACTGCCCTGGCCACAGCCCAAGCAATCATTGCTTAACTTCCGGCCATCCCGCCCTGTCTTCTGTCCCTGGGAGACAGCTCAGTCAGTGTAGATAGCCTATTCTCAGGGTCAGATCCCAAAAGTGCAGTCTTCAAAGGAACAAATTGGTGATCAATTCGAAGTTTAGAGTAAGAGCAATTTTGAAGTCTTCTGAGAAATTTCTTTCTTTCTTTCTTTCTTTCTTTCTTTCTTTCTTTTTCATCTTTTTGAGACAGGGTCTCACTATACAGTTCAGGCTGGCCTTGAATTCACTTTTGTAGCCCAGGCTGGTCTCAAACTCACACCAATCTTCCTTCCTCAGCCTCCTAAGGACTGGGATTACAGGTGTGCACCACCTCACCCGGCTTTCTGAGAAATTTCATTTAGTAAAATAATTTATCTCAGGGGCTGGGGAGATAGCTCAGTGGCACAAGTGCCTGCGTGGCAAGTGCAAGGTCATGAGTTCAAAACCCGGTCCCACACACAAAAAAAAAAAAAAAAATAATAATAATAATAATAATAAAATAGTTTATCTCAGTATTGGGTGAATTAGGTTAACTTTTTTTTTTTTTTTTTTTTCCGGGACTGGGTTTCGAACACATGACTTTGCACTTGCAGGCAGGCACTTATGTCATGGAACTATCTCCCCAGCCCCAACATTGGAGTAAATTAACTTTTTTTGTGGGGGGTGCATTAGAAAACAGCGACCAGATAGCTGGCCAGATAGTTCAGTGGACTAAAGCACCTGCTTATGCAGGCTCAGTGACTTGGGGGTTCAAACCTCAGATGGCAATTGAGATGGCAATTGAGACTGGGTGTGGTGACTGAGCGTGGTAGCACACCTATAATCCCATGCTTGGGGACGAGTCCTATCTGCATAGTGAGATCCTATAGACCCTGTACTAAATACATACGTGTGTGTGTGTTTGTGTGTGTGTGTGTGTGTTTTTCAGAACCAGAGATTAGCGAGTTCGAGACCAGCCTGGGCTACAAAAGTGAGCTCAAGGCCAGCCTCAATTGCATAGCGAGACCCTGTCTCAAAAAGACAAAAAAAAAAAGAAGCAGAGATTGAACTCAGGCCCTTGTGCTTGCCAGGCAAGAGCTTATTCTACTGAGCTATCTCCCCAGCCCCCTAAATACATTTTTAAAAAAGAGAGAAAGAAAGAAAGAAAACAAAAATTAAAAAAGAAAGAAAACAGACCATGGTGGTTGTTCTAAGGTTGGGACACCATATTGTTAAGAGTCATTGTCAGATTGCCAAGCATGGTGACTCACGCCTGTAATCCCAGCACTCGGAAGGCTGAGGCAAGAGGATCATCACTAAGAGTTTAAGGCTAGTCTGGGCTACATAGCCGATTCAAAGCCAGACTAAACTACATGGCGAAACCCTGTCTTCAACAAATCAAGCAAAACTAAACAAAGAATAATTGTCGTGTGTTATTTCTCATTGGAAGGTAGAAATCATTTTTTATTTTGGATCCCAGCTTGGTGGACAGAGGCAGTATTTTCTTCTCCCATTTCTTTTTTCTTTTTGGCAGTGCTAGAGCTTGAAGGCAGGGTTTTCGTGTATGCTGGGGGACGCGCCCTACCACCAGGCTACACCGCCAGCCCCTCGTTTGAAAAGGTTTTGTCCTTTTTTTAAATTTTGACACAGGGTCTTGTGAAGTTGCCAGGCTGGCCTAAAACTGTGATACTCCTGTCCCAGATTCTCAGATAGCTGGGAGTATAGGTGTGACATTTCTGATTGGATATGAGGCAGATGAAAACAGAAATCCGACATTGGCATCCATGGGAATCAATGGAGGGAGTGCAGCATGCAAGCTAAAAGCTGCTAGAAGGAGCTGGGGAGATAGCTCCATGGCACAAGTGCCTGACTGGCAAGTGCAAGGTTGTGAGTTCAAATCCCAGTCCCACAAAAGAAAGGAAGAAAGAAAGAAAGGAGAAAAAACTTATACCAGGGCATGGTGGCGCACTCCTGTAATCCCAGCACTTGGGAGACTGAGGCAGGAGGATCGGTGTGAGTTTGAGACCAGCCTGGGCTACAAAAGTGAGCTCAAGGCCAGTCTGAGCTGCATAGCGAGACCCTATCTCAAAAAAGACAAAAATAAAAATAAAATAAAAGCTGCTAGAAGCTTCAGTGTTGCCATTGCTCTGCACACCTGGTATGACTGGGCTCTGGGGCTGAGGTTGGCCATGAGGGAGAGATGCCAGTGGCTGCTCAGGGTGGATGGGCACAGGGAGGCCAAAGCTGGCAGTCCTGGGGAAGTCAGATATTGTCAGCCCCACTCAGTGTTTGGAGTGGTAGTGGGTACCAACTAGCCAAGCTCACTTAACCTATCCAAAAAAGTAAAATTGGCCGCAGAAGTGGGAATAAATTATAAACTATATGTGGACCCTTATACAGCTGCTTTTATCTTGTTTATTTATTTAGTCTGCAGGGTCTTACTACACAGATCAGACTTGTAAGTGATCCTCTTGTTTTCAGCCTCCCAAGCACAAGAATTACAGGCCCGGGCCACCACACTTAGTCTCAGTTGCTGTCACTGTCTCAGCATGCCCTGGGGGTGGTGCCAACATGGCATGCTGGGGATCGAACTCTTGGCCCTTGTTCTCTGCCTAAGCAGGCGCTTTAGTTCACTGAGATATCTGGCTGGCCCATAAAGCAGCTTTTAAACTGGGCATGGTGACACACATCTGCAATCTCAATCCCCAGGAAGTTGAGGCAGGAGGATTACTGTGAGATTGGGTCCAACTTGGGCTACCTAGGCATCCAAGCCAGGCTGGACTACATAGTGAGACCCTGTCTCAAAATAACAAAAACATTTATTCATTTGTCCAGCTAACAAACATTTACTGTCAACCTATGTGCGTTACACGTGGGGCTATTGTAATGAACAAGATAAACAGAGATCCTGCCCCATTGGAACTTAGGCTAGCAATGGTTAGAAGTACACAGCTAGTGGGGCCCGGCGGGATGGCTCAGTGGTCTAAAGCCCCTGCTTGAGGAAGCTTGGGCGGCTTCAGGGACTGCGGTTCGATCCCCGGCTCCACAAGCTGCGCCAGCCCTGCCCTCGGGGTGGGCTGAGCCGGCCATAAAAATGAGTGAATAAACAAACAAAGGTTCTGAAACAAGAATAAAAATAATAAATTTTTTTTAAAAATTAAAAAAAAAAAAAAAAGAAGTACGCAGCTAGTCGCGAAGTTACAGGCTTCTGAAGAGGGACCTTTCAGTCCGGGGAGGCTGGCAAACAGGTGAAGGCCTCATGGCCAGGGGTCAGGCCTGCGAGACAAGAACAAGGCCAGAGGGCCCTAGCAGATGCGCAGTATGGTCTGGAGCCAGCTCCGGAAGGAAGAGTGGGCGGGTTTGGGCTCCTGCCTCCTAGCAGCGGGCCAGCAGTATCTGGAAGTGTGTGAAGGATGGGACACAGGTCTGTCTGTACGAGACCTTCCTGGTGGCTGCATGGGGACCGTGTGGCTTGGGAGGGTGAGGGAAAGTCTTTTGGGGGACACAGGCAGCTGGAGTCCAAGGAGGCTTCCAGACTGTAGTCTGGCTGGCTGCTGAGAGAGACATCAGCAGTCAAAGGGGGTCTTCGGCGCCTTCTGTGGTGAGGGCTGCACTGCCTGGCTAGCCTTCCTGACACGGCAGCTCTGGAAGAGGCCTTGGCCTCTTTAGAACAGAGCCCCTTTTTTTTTTTTTTTTTTTTTGCGGGACCGGGGTTCAAATTCACAACTTTGCACTTGCCAGGCAGATAGTTGTGCCATGGAATTATTTCCCCAACCCCAAGGAGGCTAATTTTGGACTTACTAATTTTGAGATTCTTACCCATTATTCAAATGGGGAATTGAGCATGGTGGCACACACCTGTAATCCCAGCACTTGGGAGGCTGAGGCAAGAGGATTGCCATGAGTTTAAGGCCAGCCTGGGCTGCATAGTGAGTTTAGAGCCAGCCTGAAGTGCATAGTGAGACTGTACTGTCCCAACAAAAAGTAGATAAATAAAATAAAGGGTCTCTGAGGAAGCCATATCCAGGTTTGCTTTAAGCCCTGGAGTCACCAGAAAGGGACCTTCCCTGGGGTTGGGAAGTGCCTAGGAACTCAGGTGGAAAAACCAGGCCCCAGTGTTGGAAGTGAGTAGCTGAAGTCACTCAGCCCCCCACACAGCATGCTGTTCCTTCCGTGTGGACACCGTGACTTGTGAGCCCCAGGAGAGCTGGGGCCATCTGGACCCCATATGCGGAAGACCAAGGCCAGCCCAGGCTGTGCTGGGCGGGGAGACACCACTAGATGCCATTCAGGGGCCAGGTGTGATGACACAGGCTGCGATCCCAGCACCTGGGAGGCCCAAGCAGGAGGGCTGCAAGTTTGAGTCCAGCTTGGCGACCCTCAGTGTCCCAGACCATAGAAACGTGAGACGCTGGACACTGGAATGGCGCCAGGTGCCCCACCAGAGCGGGGTGCCCTGAGGCCTGGCCTGCTGGCCTCTTCCGGGTTCCTGTGAATGACAAGAACAGAGAAGAGGGGCGGGGCCAAGCCCCCACAGACACTAGAGAGTCTGAGAGCCCAAAAGTGGGCTGCAGAGAGGCCAGGTCTTGCTCAGGCCTGAGGAGACTGCTCTGCCTTTTGGGCTCTCTTCCTTTCATTTTCCACAGATGTGTTTATTTGCACTTTTATTAGTGTAATAGTATATTCTTTTTTTTTTTTTTTTTTTTTTTTTTTTTTTTTTTTTTTTTTTTTTTTTTTTTTTTTTTGCCTTTTTGAGACTGGGTCTCGCTATGTAGTTGAGGCTGGCCTTGAACTCACTTTTTGTAGCCCAGGCTGGTCTCGAACTCACACTGATCCTCCTGCCTCAGCTTCCCAAATGCTGGGATTACAGGTGTGCGCCACCACGCCCAGCTAATGTAATAGTATGTTCTACTAACAAAAGCCCTCGTGCCTGCCTGCTTGCCTGCTTTGTCTTTTCTTCTCCAGTTTTTTTTGTTTTTTGTTTTAATCTTTTATTTTTTTTATTTTATTTTATTTTATTTTTTAGTATATGTGCTGCCGAAGCGAGCACATTTTTTTTTTTTAAAGAATTTTATTTTATTTTTCTTGTTTCAGAACTTTTGTTTGTTTTATTTATTTATTTTTATGGTCGGCTCAGCCTGCCCCGAGGGCAGGACTGGCGCAGCATGTGGTGCCGGGGATCGAACCGCGGTCCCTGCAGCTGCCTAAGCTTTCCTAAGCAGGTGCTTTAGACCACTGAGCCATCCTGCCGGGCCCCTGTTTTAATCTTTTAAAGACAGGGTCTCGCTATGCAGTTCAGGCGGGCCTTGAGCTCATTTTGTGGCCCAGGCTGGTCTCGAACTCGCATTGATACTCCTGCCTCAGACTTCCATGTGCCACCATGCCTGGCTTAACGTGGATATTCACACTTTTTTTTTTTTTTTTTTGGTACCAGGGATCAAACTCAGCACCGTAAACTTGCCAGGCAAGAGCTTATGCCGCTGAGCTATCTCCCCAGCCCATATTCACACTATTTACAAAAAACAGAGTTGGTATCCGGTAATGGAAATGTTTCCAAGGAGGACATTTAGAGACAGGACATATATGTTTATATGTATTTATTTCACTTTGAGCCAGCCGAAATTGATTCCAGTTCTTGGTGTTTTCCTTCGCCGGGGGCCATGCAGGAAGTCATACGAGTTCGAAGACCTGCTGCAGTGCTCGTCGGAGAGCGGCTGCGCCGACTGGTACGCGCAGAGCTGGCTGGGGCGCACGCGCACGCTCTCGGAGGAGAACGTGTACGAGGACATTCTGGGTAAGAGGCCCTGTGGACAGGGAGAGGCTGAGGTGATCCCTGCTCCGATTCCCTGCACAGCCTGGGGTCCAGTGCCCAAGGGTGCTGTGGCGCGCTGTGGCGGGAGGGGGCGCTGGAGTCCCACAGCCTGCGTGGGACCCCAGCTCTGCTAGTAGCCGAGTGGTGCTAGGCTCGTGATCTCACTTCTGTAAACTGTCCTCTCATCTACATTGTGGTAGCCCCCTGCGGGGGACTTATGGACTGGGGGCAAACCTAGTAGACCCAGTTTCTGAAATGTCCCCAACATTGAAGGGGTCCCTGTAGAGAAGAGGCCTGCAGACAAGCAGACCCCTGAGGAAACCAGGAGAGTTGCTCTCACAAGGCATCCCGCTCTCTGTCTCTGTCTCTCTGTCTCTCTCTGTCTGTCTGTCTCTGTTTCAGTCTCTGTCTCTCTGTCTCTCTCTCTCTCTCTCTCTCTCTCTCTCACTCTGTCTCTCTGAGATAGTCTCATAGTCTCACTATGTAGTTCAGGCTGGCCTTGAATTTACTTCATAGCTCAGGTGGGCCGCAAACTCACAGCAGTCCTGCCTCAGCCTCCTGAGTGCTGGGGTTGCAAGTGTGGACCCTCATATCCAGCCTAGATTTCTCTTAGTAGCATCTTCTTGAGAGGGGCAGAAATCCAACCAAAACAACAAAAGGAGTTTCTGAGCTCCTCAGTCCAGGACTGGTTTCTCTCCCTCCGCTTCCTACCAGCCAGAGCAGCTCTGTCCTCACAGGCATCTGTGGCCTCAAGGGTGGCTGCCACCCATCCCTAAAGCCCATCCCCTCCCCAGGGCCCATAGGTCCCAGTTGAAGCCTTGAAGTTCATCCTCTGGTTTTGGAGACCAGAGTGCCCTTGGCGTTTGTCTCTGTTGAGATGTGAGCCTTCCCTAGACACTTTACTGTGGCTAAGCCCTGGGAGATATTGATGTTCCATGGTGACCATCAAGGAGACAGGGAGTCACCCCAACAGGAAACAGGGTCTGTCGATAAGAGGAAGGGTAGCTGGGTGTGGTGGTACACGCCTGTGATCCCAGCACTGGGGAGGCTGAGGCAGGAGGGTCAGTGTGAGTTCGAGACCAGCCTGGGCTACAAAAGTGAGCTCAAGGCCAGCCTGAACAGCATAGCGAGACCCTGTCTCAAAAAGATTAAAAAAGAGGAAGAGTGATAGCAAAACAGAGATACAACACCCGAGATGCCAGGGTGTTGGCCTCAGTATCCTTAAAGGAGACCTTCCCCACCTCCTCACCTTTATGTGTGACCACAGATCCGCCCATGAAGGAGAACCCGTATGAGGACATCGAGTTGCACGGCCGCTGCCTGGGCAAGAAGTGTGTCCTGACCTCCCCTGCTTCTCCCACCTCATCCATCCCAGACACGCTCACCAAGGTATGGGCCCCGGGAGCAGGGGGAGGAGAGGGTCCCAGCTGGTGTGGCCATGAGTACTCTGGAGTTCAGATCACCCTTATGTCTCGGCTCCTGGGTGTGTCCATCTATCTGCTGTCTGATGCCTTACCATTCTTCCTGCTTCAAGATCTCGAGGTCTGGAACCTCTTCCTCACAGAATTTCCCAAAATACAAGTGGGTTTCTGGCCCAGGCCCTTCTCGGGCTTGGGAAGGATTTTTTTTTTTCTTTCTTTCTTTCTTTCTTTTTTTTTCGCTTGCTCAAGCTAGCTTCAGGGTGGGTCTGGTAAGGCTTGTGGAGCCAGGGATCAAACCCCAGTACCTTGCGCCCTGACTATGTTTGTGCAGGCGCTTAAACAACTGAGCTAAGCCACAGGCCCCCTCAGGTTTGGCAAATAAATGTGGTGCACACCTGTGATGTCAGCTACTTAAAAAGCTGAGGCAGGGGAGCCAGGCGTGGCATACACCTGTAATCCCAGCACTTGGAAGGCTGAGGCAGGAGGATTGTTTTGAGTTTGAGACCAGCCTGGGCTACAAAAGTGAGTTTAAGGCCAGCCTAAACTGCATAGCAAGACCCTATCTCAAAAAGACAAAAAAAAAAAAAAAAAAAAAATCTGAGGCACGGGGGCCTGGTAGGATGGCTCAGTGGTCTAAAGCTCCTGCAGGTGGCTGCAGGGACTGCGGTTTGATCCCCAGCACCACATGCTGCACCAGCCCTGCCCTCAGGGCAGGCTGAGCCACCCATAAAAATAAATAAACAAACAAAAGTTCTGAAACAAGGCCTGGCAGGATGGCTCAGTGGTCTAAAGCGCCTGCTTGGGAAAGCTTGGCGGCTTCAGGGACCGCAGTTCAATCGCCGGCACCACATGCTGTGCCAGCCCTGCCCTCAGGGCGGGCTGAGCCAGCCATGAAAATGAGTGAATAAACAAATAAAGGTTCTGAAACAAGAAAAAATAAATAAAATTTTTTTAAAAAGTTCTGAAACAAGAAAAAAAAGGACGTTTTTTAAAAAAAATTCTGAGGCAGTGGAATTTTGCACTTAAGACCACTCTGGGCAACTTAGTGAGAACCTGTCTCAGAATAAAAAGAGGGCCGGCCATAGAGCTCAGTGGACTAAAGCACCTTGCTTAGGCTGGCACAGGGACCGGAATTTGATCCCTGACATGCCATGCCAGCCCCGCCCCTACAGGGCACTGAGTTGGCAACTCAGACTGGGCTTGGTGTCACACACCTGGAATGCCAGCACTGGGAAAGCTGTAATACCAGCACTGAAAACAGGAAGATCACCATGAGACTGGTCTGTGTAGTGAGACTCTGTACTAAAATGCATTTTAAAAAATATTAAATAAATAAATAAATAAATAAATAAATAAACAAACAAATAGGGCCAGGGTGCAGCTTAGTGGTAGAGCACTCATCTGGCATCCTCCAACCCTAGATTCCATCCCAGTACTGCAAAAGAAAAATACTATCTAGCCATCTTATATTGCTGGTGAGAAGACAGCCCCAACCAGGACCACCAGAAGTAGGTTGGCAAGCAGACTGTAGAACAATATTTCTATAACATGCTGCCATTTGCAAGTTTTAAATGAAAGAATGCACATACCAGGAAACTTGTGTCTGTTTATATATGGTTTCAGTTCCTTTTCTGTGGTTGCTGGAATAAAATCCCCGATACCCTAAATTAAGGAAAGAAAGGTTTACTTGCTTCAGGGTTAGTGGAGGTTTCCATCCATAGTCTGCTGGCTCCAAGGCAGAGTGGCACGTGGCAGAGGGCAGCAGCTCATGGAGGCAGAAAACAGCAAAATGGCAAGAGCATGTGGGAGTGGTGGCGGCAGTAACGGCAACAGAGAGCACGTCTGTCTCCCTTAGACTGCATTCAGGACCCGGACCCAGGCTGGGTACAGCACCTGCACCCATAATCCCAGCACTGGATCATGGTTCAGTCACAAACTCCAGAAGCCACTCTCTGACTGCATGAGGCTTCGGAGGGACATCTAGACACAAACCGTACCGTGTGTGTATAAGTTGTTTGGTTACGAGGATCGAGGAATGGATGACCAAGAATGAGGTCAGCAGGCGCCACGGAGGCATCGCCTAGGTCTGAGGCCAGAACACCACCTACTTGTCTTACACCACACTCTTTGGAGGCTTTTAGAATTTCCTATCATGCCCACATATGTGGAGGACCAGCTGAGCAGCTCTCCTTGAAAGAAGAGCAACTATCTCCATTTTGACTGAGCCTGACCCTATTCCCTCGTATTGAAATGTACCGAGCTGGCTAGCACTTCACATTATCCTCTCAATTGGCCTTAAGCAGTGTGTATTGGTCTAGCTGAGGTGCTGGTGGTAATTTTTGAAGATGGCATGTGTGTTTCCCTGGTAACAGGACGAAGAGCCAATGCTCCACGGTGTCATCTGGGATCGAGCCTCGAGATAGAGGCTATGACTTCCTGGAGCTTGAAAGATTACACATCAGAGCTGAAGTGCCAGACCCCCCCAAATATTAGATATTATCACGACAGTATAAGACAAATTACTTCTTTTGCATATCTCTAAATATGGCGGAGGTGAATGCAGGCCTCCTACCTAGCCCAGCTCGTAGTGCGCACCTTCTTCCCACAATCCCCTTCAATGCCCAGCACCTTCCCACAATTCACCTTCACAAACCACTCCCCTTTTTCAATGAATAAAACCCGAGTGCGCCCTGGGTCACTCTCTTGGTTCCGGAAGCCATTTTCATAGTTGGACCTAGGGCCCCTTGGCTCACCATATGTCTTAGTGTCTTTGTTATCACCATGGGTTATGCTGGGAGTGGTAGATTGGAATTAACTTGGTAGAATTCCAATAACGAATTTTTGGTATTGTAAATTTGGACTTTTTGGGCCGAGGTGAGAACCAGGAAGGGACTGTGACACACATAGGTTTTATTCTTAATTCTTATTATTATTTGTTCGTTTTTGTTTTTTGTGCGGGACCGGGGTTCAAACTCACAACCTTGCACTTGCCAGGCAGGCACTTGTGCCATGGAGCTATCTCCCTGGCCCCTGGTGGGGTTTTTTTGTTTTGTTTTTTGTTTTTTGTGGGTTTTTTTTTTTTTTTTTTTTTTTTTTTTTTTTTTT
>PVJA010041369.1:0-17906 GCA_004027025.1 Myocastor coypus
CCTGTACAACAAAACATTCTTTTTTTTTTTTTTTTTTAATCTTCCAGGGTCAAATCCCTCAGGATTAAGTTTGGGACCATAGACAGTACTTTGTAGAACTGTTGTTAGTTCATGGTTGACTTTTAAAAGTCACAAAATGCTTACAGAGGGAGCAGGTTGAGTGCAGACCAAAGAGAATGTGCCACTGACCCCCAAGGTACCACCCAAGGAGGAAAGGGAGGAGGAAACTGCACACGAGGTGGACAGGGCACCGGCGGTGGGTGCTCATTTCCTCTCTGTAACTCGGATGCGCCAGCCTGTTGGTTAGGCCAGCGCCCTTTCTTGCCATAAGGAGAAATGGAGCCTTGCTATCGCTCTGCTCCCGGTGGGCTGTCTCCTCTGCACATTGTGCATGACGGAAGGGGAGCGGGGGCTTTGAGCTCAGAAGACCAACAAAAACCTTTGCTCTCTAAATACTTTCTAAAGATTTAGACTGGATATCTAAAATTAAAGTACTAAGGGCCGGCCATATAGATCAGGGGATTACAGGGCCTGCAATCAGGGGCAGGTAGTTTGATCCCTGGGCCTGCCATGCCAGCCCCACTCCTGGGGGTGCACTGAGAATGCAGTTGGGACTGTGCTCATAGTCATTGGTTCTAGGACTCCTGAGCCGTCTCACAGCGCTGACAGCCCGCTGGAAGGCTTCAAGGGCGCAGATCCATCACTATATTATTTAAATAGGAGTATTAAAAGACACTCTCTAAAAATCGTTTAGGAGTGAAAGAAATGCTTAGATTAAAGTAATTGATTCTTTATCAGATCATCAGTAGGTACTTAGTTACACTCCTGTGTAGGACCCAGTGGCAGATTCCTTTACTGGTTTACGACACAGCGCTCACTTGGTTGATCAAACGCTGCACAAAACTTCAAAATAGTTGCAAACATTTATTTGTCTTTCAATCTCTTCAGAATAGCAGAGGAAAAATCAAAATATAGAAAAAACTTCCTTTTTGTTTTTTATGTATTTAGTATAGAAGCCTGCAGGGTCTCACTACACAGATGGGACTTACAGTGACCTCCTTCATTCAGCCTCCGAAGCGCTGGGGTTACAGTGTGTGCCACCGTGTCCAGTCTCAGTCGCCCTTTCAGCATGCACCAGAGGTGGGTCCCACACAGCACGCTGGGGCATTGAACCCCAGGCCCCTTCATCTGCCTAAGAAGGAGTTTTAATCCTCTGAGCTATCTAGCTGACCCCCTTATCATTTTATTTTTAAAATTTACTATTTGCCTAAGAACCTGGAGTATTACAATTGCATACCCAGTGAAATAAGCTCCTCCCCTTTTTTTTCAGTCAGTAGGAAAAGTGAAGCTGAGAAGATACACGTGCTGGAAGCAACTACCTGTTCTTTCCCAGGCTGCTCCTGTATTAGGCTGTGGCCCACTTCTGTTTGCTGTTAAGTGCAAAGTTTTTGACCATGTATTATAATGCAATACTGGCACTAAACTTTTTTTCTCTTTAGTAAATTGCATAGTCCTTTTGCCTCACAGACCCTGGGATCTCCTGGTTCATGATTTCATCTGCCTATGAGGCAGTGGTGCGCAGCCCCGCTACCTACTAAAGACCTGGGAAGCCTCTAACACAAGGATTTTTCACTATCCTAGAGGCTCAGAGTGGGATTAAGGAGGAGCCTGGCATATGTATGCAGTAGAAGATCAGGATGTGACTTTGACACACTATTAGGGTTGAGAACTACTTAGAGGAGGAGGGGTTCTATTTAATTATCTGGAACAATCCCATTACTGAGAATATTAATATATTCTGTGTACATAGAGATGTAACATATGTCTTGGAAAACCTCTCCACTAATTCTAATGCTTGCAACAGATGCCAGTGTTAGAAAATAAATTCTAGCCGGGCGTGGTGGTGCACGCCTGTAATCCCAGCGCTCGGGAGGCTGAGGCAGGAGGATTGGTGAGAGTTTGAGACCAGCCTGGGCTACAAAACTGAGCTCAAGGCCAGCCTGAACTGCATAGCAAGACCCTGTCTCAAAAAGACAAAAAAAAAAAAAAAAAAAAAAAAAAAAAATTCTTCCTTTGCTTGGGTGTGCTATGCATTCATAGTTGCTGTAAAGATAATGTTGGTGAGAGTTTAATTAATTACAGGACATAAAGCTCAAGTCCATGTCAGCAAATGATCTCTTTATTTCATGGCATATCAACACTTGGATATTTTACCAACTTTATAGCTGAGATTAGGGCACTTCAGAAAACAGGATGCAGCTGGGCGTGGTGGCTCATGCCTGTAATCTCAGCACTCGGGAGGCTGAGGCAGGAGGATCTGTGCGAGTTTGAGACAAGCGTGGGCTACAAAAGTGAGCTCAAGGCCAGCCTGAACTGCATAGCGAGACCCTGTCTCAAAAAGGCAAAAAAACAAAAAAAACAAAAAAGAAAACAGGATGCGCGTACTTTGAGGAAGACAGCAGGGAAACGTAGAGCTCATGAATACAATTGGGACCCAGTAGTGTAAGGACACAGTTGGAAGGGGATGAAGAGTGAGCCTCAAGATGCATGTGTGTGTGTGTATTTGGAGACAACCAATTAACACAGGGCATAGTAAAGGCGTCCACATCTGGTAGTTAATATGTGCTTATTTGCCACCAGCTCCTTGCAGGAAGGCTGCCAGCATGACCATGCCCTGGGAATCTGTGAGGAACGCAAGCTTCGGGCCTTTTCCTAGCCCTGCACATTCATAAAGTCTGCGAACGTGGCTGGGATGCTTCCTTCAAGGACTCTTTCCAGGAATCCCTAGTTGTACTAAAGTTTGAGAACCATACTTGGGGCTCAAAGCCCCAACTGGTGGTAACAAAAGGAAGAGTCCTTTGAAGGCAGTTTGGTTTTCAGAACTCTGCTCACCCCTGTGGGAGGGAGGCCCTTCGGAAATGGCTCAAGCAGACTGGCAAGGCCAGGTTCTTCCGCCTCGCACCCTGTAAGAACGCAGCAGGGTGTTCCCACTTGGAAGCAGACAGACAGTGAGGTTGCTAGCGCCATGATGTTAGACTTCTCAGGCCAAAGAACAGTGAGAAATACATTTCCCTTGCTATCTGCCATGCACTCTGAATACATTTTCTAGATAATAATCTATTCTGGGTGGGAATGGATGTAGACCAGAGGTTCTGAAATTTCTTGTTCACTAGATTAACCTGGGAAGTTTTGAAAAATTCAAGTACCTCTGCCTTAGGCTACATGTCCTGGTCACTTTTCTGTCACTGCGAGGACAAAGTACTCGACATCCAAACTTATGGAAGGAAAGGCTTCCTTAGCTCTTTATCTGTGGAGGTTCCAGTCTCCAACCATCTGGCGCCAAGCCTCCTTTCCTCTCTTATGTTGTGAGTGGCCTCCCTGCCCTCAGCTGGGTCCCTTACCCCCACGCCATCTCTGTACCCTCCTTTTGCACAGGAGAAGAATGTTCACAAAGTGAGGAGCTTGGCCCCGTGCTGCATCGCTTGGTTAACCTTTAAACTTCCTCAAATGATGCAGTCTATCAACCATTGCCCTCGACTAGCTATGAAGAGCTGTGAAACTTTCCCAGGTGATGGTAACCTGCAACCTAGTTTACCAACCAGTGACAAAGACTAAGTAGGTGTGCTGTTTGCGAAGAATGAAGAAAACAGTTACAGCACTGCCAGCTTTTCAACATGCATTCTGAGGGACTGTAAGCCACGAAATATGCCAGTGATAGCTTCTAACTATTTCCAAAGTTTTGCACACAGTCTCAGTGGTCCGCACCACACACCTGATGGCACGCAGTACCGGGGGTCAAACCCAGGTCCTTGCTCTTCCTAGGCAGGCTCCTACACCACTGAGCTCTCTCCCCGGCCCCTGTCCTCTAGCATTACTCAGTGTCACCTCACAAGTGTTATTTGGTTTCGTGGCTGCTTTGGCTGCTGCTAGCTTTCCCCTTGAGGAAATCCAGCATCTGTGATCCTTGCTAATTATTGTTTTATGCTTTTTTTATTGGGCATTAAAATTATTGCTAATCAAAAGAGGAGCACGTAAGTTGCTACAGTTCCAGCACTTGAAAAAAAATAGACCCCTGAAAAAGATTTCAAATTAGAAAACACATCTAGAGGACAAATTTTTGTTTTTGTGTCTGTGTTAATCCTAGAGAAACAATGAACAGGCACTGGTTTGCTGGGAGGAACGATCTTCCCCATTCCCAGCATTTCTGCGGCACTAGCCAGGGAGGGACACACACACGTGAAGCCTTAGGAAGGTTTTCCATGCGTTCATTCATGATAAGTGTTGTGAGTATTACAAAGAAAAAGTTCTACATCTAGATTATATGCCTGTTAAACTTAAAGGCTTGCAAAATATGATATCCACCGGATCCATTTGATGTTCACCATGCTATTTAAGCTTGGAAGTCTTGCTCTTTTGTGATTTTTATGCATAATTAAATGTGGGTGTCTGGCGGCGACCATGTTTACAGTATCATTGCAGTTCTCTTCCTGACAGATCAGCTTGCTCGAATTATCAGGGTCTGCTATTTGGAAAAGAGATAAAAAGGAAAAGAAGAGAAAGAAAAAGAAAAACGGAACTGAAGAGCAGTCACAGTGACATGAATCGGATTGACACTGTGATGTAACGACTTTTGTGTGTCTCGAGCTGTTTGCTACAGCACTGATGGTTTGATTCCACAACCAAGGTTTGTTTTTAACACAATTTCAGGCTATCAGTGCTGTGGGTGGTAAAATTTTCTGAGTGAGCCCCTTCCTATGAAAGAGAAACTCACAGATGAAACTTGGCATGTGCAATAGCCAATGATTTAGTCTCAAGCGCAGAGAGAACACATTTTTCCGTGTTTATTTTAATCATGAGCATACTTTACACTTTTAAACATTTTAAAAATGTTTTGGGATCTTCTGTTAAATGTTTTGTGTTTGTTAGCATAGCTGTTGTTCTGAGAATACTGGTTGCTTTGCTTTGAAGGTGCATCATTTCTTCCGTGTCCATCAGGCAGATGCAGAAATCTAGTCTTGGCAGTCACATCACAAGGATTCCTACGAAAATGTCTATCCTGGAAGCAGCTGGCTTATTTCCTGTTAATTGTGAACTTATTGGTTACAGAATAAAAAATAGCACTGGTGAGGTTTCCTTAATTGAGGCCTTAACGTTATTTACTGTTTATTCACCAGTAAAAATCCTTACTTTAATGCTTTTGTTTTAAGCTCATTGCAAACTCATTGTTTTAAAGAACAGACTATAAAAGCAGGAAAAAATATAGAGTATCTCTGAGGATAAAAGAAATCCCATAGGATAGAAAGCACACAAATAAATTCATTCTTATAGTTAATTTACCTGAATTTTGTTAATCCTAATACATTTCATGTGTAAGAGAAGCAATAATACCAGATAGGACACTACTTACTTTCTATTAGTTTAAAAATAAATTCATGCAATTACGAAAATGATTTTTTTTTTGTCTTTTTGAGACAGGAGGGTTTCATCATGCAGTTCAGACTGGCCTTGAGCTCACTTTTGTAGCCCAGGCTGGTCTCGAAAATGATTCTTTTTGGTATTTGTTATTTTGAATGTATGTGTGCCAGAGATAGAGAAGGCTAGAGGCAGGGAGATAGCAAAGAAGAAAGGTACAGAGAGGAAAAAAGGGGAAACACAAGGAGGGCTTTAGTTCTTGGTACCAACCAGGGACATATACCTTTCCTTTTTTAACTGGATGTAGCTTTTTAAAATTTTTTTATTACTTTTAATAAGAAATAGCAATATACAACAATGTGACAGCTTCAAAACATGTTAGTCGTACATTTCAATATTTCACACAATGCATATTGTGGTCCTCCTATTAGTTATACAGAGCACAGGGTGTAGATGTTATAATTTTTCAAATCATTATTGGTACAACCAAATTTCTCATTGAACTAAGGGAAAGTAGTTGTATACATAGTGCAATGTTCGATAATCGCAGTGGGTTATTGGTAAAACTGGCACTTATATACACAGGATGAATTAGATAATGGTCCTAAGAGCCTCCAAAATGTTTTTGACAGTGAAGATAGCAATGTGTAACAGTAAAACCACGCTTGGAATGCCTGTCCTTCTGGTCTTTTAGATGTGTGCTGCTTCTAATGTAATTTCAGTTATTGCTATACTTTCAAGTAAATGGTTGGTTTATAAGAAAACAAAAAAAGGGTATCTTTCAATCAGAAATCTGAGCATGGCAAAGTGAGAATGGCCCATGAGAGACCGTTGCAGATGAGGCGTGGGGCTAGGGCAGGCTCTCATGTCTCTGTTTTGCCTTGGTTACTATTTCATAAAAATGAGCACTAAGATGATCTTTCTAAACGCTCATACGAACTTTCTAGTAGGCCTTAAGTGTCAGGGGAATGAAGATGTGTTTTTTTTTTTTTTCTTTACAAATAATTGCACTGGCTAAACATAAAGCTTTTCCTAGGAAATTCCTTCTCATATTTATGTGACTTGTGCTTAGCCCATGCCAGGTCAGAAAAAAAAGAGGTCACTGCCGATACTGACCAATGAGGTAAGGCATGAAAAACACTGAAAATAGCAAAACTGTTAAATCTCGGTTCTAGTTTTCCAAATCTGCAATTCACATCAATCAAAATCTGCGAATACCTGTGACAAGGCGAGCAATCCATTTGAGGAGACTCGCGTATTAATCTTTCAGCAATGGTTTGAGGCAGAAGACTGTTTTGAAAGGAGATGATTGATTTCCTTAAAAATTCTAGCAGATATATTATTTATACGGCTTCATCATTTCCCTCCTCTCTTCTTTGTCTTTCTCTTAATGGATCAGCATTTTGTATGGTGCTCTCCAATTTAGCTTGACTCCGAATATATTGACTTCTTATTATTAATAAACATTAAAAGATGAAAGATAGCTTGGATTAAACTGTCCGCTTCCCTATAGTAGTAGAGTCCGTAGGACATCTGAAGAGACAGTGCAACAGCATGGGCTTTTGTTGTTGTTGTATTTTAGGAAAGGGCCTGCAGGGTGTTCGGGGTCTCACTACTAGGTCGGACTCATAGTGACCCACCTGTGTACAGCCTCCCAAGAGCTGGGATTATAGATGCATGCTGCCATGCCCAGTCTCAATTGCCTTCTCAGCATACCCCAGGGATGGAACTAGCACAGCAGGTCTGAGGATCAAACCCCCAGGCCCTGCACCTGCTTGCAGGTGTTTTAATCTGCTGAGCTATTTGGCTGGCCCTTGGCATGGGCTTTTTAAAAGTACAAATAAATGGGCAAAATTTTACAAAAAGGAGGAGACTAAAGTCTTGGTTCAGAGTGTGATGCCCAGCACTACACTGCCTCTACTCAAGCCTCAGCTCTGCTGCTCGTAACGTGGGACCTTTGGCAATTAATCTCTGCACTTGCCTCGTGGAGTGGTTGTGATGGTTAAATAAATAGACATATGTAAAATGTGCAAGTTGTAACTATGTTTAGAAATGAATTAGGAAAAAACAAAAACAATACAAAGAATAAATTACATGGACTCTGGAAATAGACAATATGTGCAACAGGCTGGAATTAGTATGTTATCTGGAGAAAAGAACAGGAGAGGATCGGGGATTTTGTGCCATAGGTTAAGGTGCCAGCTTCTTTCTGTTACCAGTGGAAGGCCTGGAAGAAAGGAACAAGACAGGGGAAGTCAGGATTGTTGGCTGCGGAGGAGAGATTGTGAATAGAGCAGAAAAGAGTGTATGCACTGATCTCGAGAGCGTGGGGTAAGTCTAAATGCACGTGTTCCACATGAGTATGGCAGTCCATTGGAGGAGTGTTACAGGCAATTAGAAATAGAAATATTAGGAGAAGCTGCTTAGGAGAGGGGAGGCTGAGTCATGTTGCAAAGATCAGAAGACTAACTGTGAATGCAATGAGATTTTATATTGCTGTTACTTGAAAAGAGTGTGTACATACAAATAGATGTATATCAACTGGGGAGACAACTCAGTGGCGTAAGTGCCCGCCTGCCTAGTGCAAAGTCCTGAGTTTAATCTCTGGTACCACCAAAAAAATAAGTATACATGTTTTACATAGGCAATGTCACATATTTATCACACAGGTATAGGTTATGCACGTTATATGTGAATCAAATAGCCATAGAAAATTAATCAGTAGATTTTAAGATCAACTTAGTTGAACATTTCTTTTTGTCAGTCTTACATCCTGAAATTGAGGAAACATCCTAACTGGATTAATTGTAGGCCTGAGCTGACTCCAGGAGGACTCAAGCCCCATGGCACAGACAGGCTTTGATAAAAGATTTTGCATTGATATTTTTGTTGCTGTTGAGTAAAGGTGGTGGAAGATAAATTTCAATGTCCTGATAAATAATAAAAATATATCTTTGTTAATTTTTTTCTGTGGAATTATGATTTAGTAATTGTTTTGTTAAATAGCCAAATCATTGAATTATAATTTTTTTTGTATCACAACCAGGAGATATTAGCAGGGCATGGTGCTAAAACTGTCAAATGTTAACAAAACAAACGTGTGATTGCTCTTGAAGCCTGACGCCTACCACGCTCCCACCTCCACATTTACTGTAATTGCTATTCAGGCATTTAGGCGTCTGGAGACATGTTTGGAGTTATGATCCAAGAACTGGATGGGACAAGTGAAGAACGTCAAATTTAACATGAGAGGTAAAGGAGGAAAAAGGCCGTTCTCTGAAGACAGGGAGAAGAGAACGGAGGAAATGCACAGTGCATGCCGAGCCGGCCACTGCTTCTCGCGAGAGCAAGAGCTTGGTGGCCAGAAAGCCGGAGCCGCTGTCTCCTTCTGACATCTGGTCTATAGAAAGTACGGGAGGAGAGGCAGTGGCTTGATCTTTCTTTAACCTCCCTGTTATCTATCGTCTGTCTGTCTGTTATCTATCTATCTATCTATCTATCTATCTATCTATCTATCTATCTATCATGCCATCTATTTATCTGTCTGTCATCTATCTATCTATCATCTATCATGTATCCATATAGGATATATATATATGAATTTTGGAATGATTAATCAGAAGATGATTTTTTAATTTTATATTTTTTTATGCATTTAGTACAGGGCCTACAGGGTCTCACTATGCAGATCAGACTCATAGTACTCCTCCTGTTTTCAGCCTTCCAAGCGCCGGGATTAGAGGCCCGCGCCATCATGCATGGTCTCAGTCACCCTTTCAGCATGCTCTGGGGACGGGACCAGCACAGTATGCCAGGAATCAAGTTCCAGTCCCTGTGTTTGCCTTTTTAAAAAAGCTATCCCAGTAGAGTGTCTTAATCTGGTATTGTTATTTTGTAGGGTAGCAGTACATCTTTTTGTTATTTTATATACAATATGGATTTCTGCTTTAAGGAATCAGAAAGGTACCAGTTCTACAGGCTTGGGCTCCTGCTTCCCTGTCATCTTCCTACGTCTTGTCCCTTTGTTTTCTCCATGTGAGCCATATTTGTCCTTATCCTTCCTCAGATACTTAGGCATCCTCGTGCCTCAGGGACTTTGCAGTTGTTTCTCCTCCTGCTGAGTGGTTAGCCTTTTAGATATCCCCAGACCAGCATGGTGGGGCCACCCTAGGTAACATTCTAAATCCCAATGGTCCAACCCCACCCTTCATGTTCTTTCTTATGAGTTTATCTTAATCTCCTTAGCACTGGTTATAATCTAACACATCAAAAATATTACTCATGGCTTGATTTTTTATCTCCAGCACTAGAACTTTAGCTCCGTGAGAGCAAGGCCTATTTGTTCACTATCATGTCCACAATGTGTGGCAGTGTGCTGGAAATTCTAGGTACTCTATGAATTCCAGGAATTATTAATTTAACAATTAAAAAGTAATGATTGTGATTGAGATTGGGCTTGGTGGTGTGTGCCTGTAATCACAACACTTGAGAGCCTGAAAACAGGAGAATCACTACAAGTCTGATCTATGCAGTGAGACCCTTCCTTCCCTGCACTAAATACATAAAACAACAACAAAAAAATCCCCAGTGATTACATGATATCTCAAAGTCTGTCCTTCCTTGAGGTCGTAACACTGAACATCAAATCCTTCTGAATGCAAGTCGCTACTAAGGAATTTTGAAAATTATAGTCAGTTTAAATCCTCTGTGATAAGAGTATTTGAAATCATTACCATAAACAGAAGGGCAGTGTATTAAACATGTACATGCATTTTCTTTTCAAACTTTTGGTTAAGTAAATTTCTTCATTTTATGGATTTCTTCATTGTTTTACAGGGGAATAAATAAGTCAGCAGAAAAAATATTTAGATAGGTGGTATGCAATGACACCACTGGGAAATGTATTTGATGAGTTCCAATAAACTGTGTTTCAAGCAAATTATAATTGCTACCCAGGAGAGAAAAACAAAAACTAAAGAAATTATTTCTGCCTTTATTTGGTGGGAATTGTGTGCACATAACACACTTGACAAAAAATAATGGCGACCTAAATGTAGAGTGATCATAGGAAAATCTTTGGAGCTTTGCAATTCAGTATAAGTCAAACACTAGTGTTTCTAAACGGAGATAAGTTGTAAAATTTTTCATGAACACTGTGAGGTGTCATTCTCTGCATTTTATGTATGAGAAAATCGATGCTCAGAGAGGTCATACAACTTGCTACTTACCCATGTGCTAATGGTAGAGCAGAGATTTTGCCCCACCTCAGCTAGATCGTACCTTCAAGATAAAGGGCTGTACAGTGAGCCCACCCTTGTGATATGAAAGCAGTGCAGAGTCACTTTTGACTGCTTACTCTTGGAATACCCTGACATATTTGAAGAAAATCTGCAGGACAAAGGACCCAGTGGCATCTAATACGGTGTTTTCATCTCAACAGTGTTTTTCCACAACCAAGTTTTATTTATTTATTCATTTTTATTTTATTTTTCACAACCAGGTTTTATATCCATCAGATAGAGAGTATCTTGAGTTTGCACTAGTTCCTTAATTGCATGTTCTTGATTCTGAAATCAAAGTTTCTACTAGATTCAATATCTGTAGGAATTACTCTTACAAGAGTTGGAAAAGAATAAGGCTAAAAGAGAAAAAGAGAAAGGAAACTAAAAAAGACAGCTAATTAATCCTGATAATTCATGGATAGAAGCTCCAGGAAACAAGCCTATCTATCCCCTTGACAGTGAGAGATTCCATCCTCCCCATAGAAGTAAATGAATCCATAGAGAAGCAAAGCATGACAAGCTAAAAATTAAAAAAAAAATCCGTAAAATATATTAAATTTGGACTGGGTGTAGTAAACACTTGGAAATGAAACAGATGAAGAGACCCATGAGCGAGTGGCAGGTGGAAGAGTTCTGGAAAAGGACACCATTTGGTTGTCTGTTGCTCTTTCCAGCGCGCCTGGCTGTTCCTTTTGTTGGAGGGAAAGCCTGTCTCTCTGCTTCCAGATTGTCCTGCACTTCCACGCTCATTAGAAGCTCTGCTGCTCTCTGCTGTCTACAAGATGCTTTCGAACACAGTTGGTGAGGCCCACCAGTTCTGCTGACCTACATACTACGAGACAGCAAGCAATTTCATTTCGATCCCTGGAAAATATAGTATGTGTATATTACAAACCAATAGCTCCCTTCTTCTTTTTGTTTGTTTAATTTTCCTCTGGCTACTCATAAAATTATACCTGCTTTTCCATGGCTAGGAAGTTCTTCCTATATTGTCATTTTCGATTTCTCATAATCTGTTGTACATTTAATCTGTCATAAACAGGTTCAACTGGTTAACTTCAGTGACCTACTGTGTTTGAGTGGTTTCAAAAAAGAAAAGAAAAAAATCCAAAGTTCCCTTCTGAGGATTGTAAGCCAAATTCCCTCTGTCCAGATGGCTCCTACTACCAAGCCAGGAAAACGCAGAGCTTTTCTATTTCCTGCTGATTTGTTTACAGTGGCCCTTGATTGCTATTAACGATCCCCAGCTGGAGTGGCTACCTAGTCTTGACTGGCTTCCATTTCCTGAATCTTCATTAACCCCTTGGGGTGAGCCCAGCTTTTTTGCTGTCTGTCCCTTCACTTTCTTTTTTTTTCTTTTCCCAAAAGAACCAAACTTTAAGTTCTGGAGTTTTCTAGGAAAAGAAAAAAGGAAAAGTGAAAATATATGATTCTAGGGAAGGCTTCCTTATATTTCCCCTAAATTCCTACTCATGCAAACATGTCTGTCTTCACTTTCGACCACTTTGAAAGCATGAATTCTGAATCACCTCAGCCTCCCTTTTAGCCCTCATGTATCAATGTATCTTTACCCACTTCAGGTTGTTTTTTGAAGTTCTTTTAGGTTTAGTTTTTGTCAATTCTGTTAAGTTGTCATTCCTCACTGATGCCTACCACCTCTCACATCTTCCTTGCTCTTACTCTTTATTTTAGGTGGAGGTAAAAACACCATAGAGTTAGCCAGTTTCAATTAGGTTCAGAAATGGAATATTTATGTGGTCTTAATCCCAGCACTCGGGAGGCTGAGGCAGGAGGATTGGTGCGAGTTCGAGACCAGCCTGGGCTACAAAAGTGAGCTCAGGACCAGCCTCAACTGCATAGCAAGACCTTGTCTCAAAAAGACAAAAAAAAAAAAAAAAAAGTTTGCATGGGAAACAAGAGGGAATGGAGAATTAACTCTAACTTTACTCTTTTTTACTTTCAGCAGACTGCCAAGAAGGTATGGTGTCGTGAATGAAGAGATGAAAGGTGAATTAAAGCGTCTTTTACTTGTGGTGCTTTTCTTCTTTCTTCTCATCCTGCCATTAGCTGTTAAGTTTCAGCTTCCTCTGGAGGTTTTTAGTGTCCTCTGTGTCGTTTAGTGGGGCGCCTGCTGGCCAGCAGACACCCCGGAACATGCTTTTGCTGACAGGTGCCCTGCTGTGTCCTTCACCTGTGTTAGTTTTTATTTTGAGCAATGATTGAGTCATGTTTTCCAGCATTTCATTTTACAGAGAAAGAGATCCTGGGTCTTAGAGCACTTAAGAAAAAATAGCACCGAAGTGTGTCCTAAAGAATAATTAAATAAATATATTAGTGCATTATCTAGAATTTTTCTTCATAAAAAATCACATGACGCTAGAGCAAATGAGAAAAAAGACGTGGTAACTACTGTCTTAGGAAAACAATTGTAACGCGAGCCAGGATCAGACCACAGCTACTGTGAAAACAGCCTCAAGCTTTCAGGACTCTCTGCTGAGAGCACTTGCAGGGGGCTTACTGCACCAAACAGATTCCAGAATCTCATGGTTTGTCTTTTGCAAAAACAGTGAGTTGGTTTTGTTTTCCATCCGGTTTTGCATCAAGAAGTACCTACCTAGTAAGAATTTATAAATGCAATTTGCATTTAACAAATAAGGCTTAAATGTCCTTTAATAAACTTAAATACTATATATTAACACTGAATCGGTAATTTATCAATTTCTCGAGTACCTTACTAAATTATTTTAGAGTATATGAGCAATTTTTTTCTGGTATTTTTGTGACCCAGTTCTTCAACAGATTTGCTTTGCTTTTTACTTGCACAAAAATTCAGGCGACCCTATTATTTTGCTAATTGTAATAACCTCCCTGTTTAAAACTAATCATTGTGTGTTGGGTGTGGTGGTGCATGTCTGTAATCCCAGCACTTGGGAGCCTGAGTGAGGCAGGAGGATTGATGCAAGTTTGAAACAAAAGTGAGTTCAAGGCCAGTCTGAACTGCATAGCAAGACCTTGTCTCAAAAAGACAAAAAAAAAAAAAAAAAAAAAAAAAAGCCAACTAAACAAAAACCCATTGTGAGCCTGCATTCAGAGCTTGACCCTGTCTCCCCAGGAGGGGTTGTCTTGTTTGTGGGAGCACCGTGTTGCTGAACTAAGTCCCCTGGTACTAATACACTGTCCAATGCAGCACACTGCAGTGTACTCTAAGTGAATAGATACATTCCAAAATCAAACGAGGACTTGGGGAATTGCCCACATTTAACCAAATAACCAGCTGTGCAAATGCTGAAACCCAGTTGATCTACGACAGCATTTGAGAATCCTGGAGGGTCATTAAGTTCAGCCCTCAGATGGTTACCCAGCAGGGCTGGAGGCCTCTCAGGTCCAGCGTGACTGATACTCGTCATTACTAGAGAAGATCAAAAGGCTGACGGAGCCTCTCTGCATGCAGCCGCCATTCCATTCGCACGTTTCTCCCCTCAGTTCCTTTAAATTTCCTCCCTCAAATTTAGCTAAGAGGAAGCCTTGGTACATGCTCTTCTTCTTCATTCCATTTCTTACTCTGAGACAGGAATGACAAAAGTAAACACACAGACGTTGGAGAATCATGATTTTCATCAAAGGGAATATAAGAATTTTAGGAAAAAGTACTTTTTCTCGCGTCTCTTCCTCCCATGGTTTTGTTTGTCCATCCTTCATGCTTCAGCTAAATGCACCTCACCAACAATTCGGGGAGTGTCAAGTCTGCATTCACTTCTTTGCCTCTATACAAAAATGCGATGTGTGCAAAGGTGGGCTTAGATTCAACAGTTCTCTTGTCTTTGTATTTTCTATGTTGACTCGATTTTTTCCCTCAGTTCTATTTTAATGGCTAAATGCCAATGAAAGAAATGCTGTCTTTTTCATATACGTTCTTTTCACACAACAATTTTTTTTAAGAAGCTTTATGTATTCACCTAAAAATATAAGAGTTTATTTTCTAAGTATTTAGGATAATGTTGGTGTAAGAGTTGTTGGACTGGTAAGAGCTCTTACACAAAAAAAGCATTTTCTTTTGGGTACATAATATTTTGAATCTGTATCACATTTCAGAACAATCATTTGTAGTATGATTAATAAGACATGTAATTTTATTACAGATAAACAATTATTTATGCATTGTACACTTTCTTATCAGACACAAGCCCCCAAATAGTCAATTAAAATCATTCTTGTGTTTAAATTTAGCCATCTCAGTAGAAAACATGGAAGCATTATGCCTGCACAGAGCTTGAGGCTCTTTGGAAAGTAGTGGTTAGTCTGAATCCCATGCTTGGGAAGCTAAGGCTGTAGAATCGCCTTGAGTGCAGGGACAACCTGGGCTATGCAGTGAGTTCGAGGCAATTCTAAATAAACTACATAGCAAGGCCTTAGGTCAAAAGAAAAGTAGTGATTAGATGCTAGAGGATCTCGGATCATAAAAGTAAAAGAAAATAAAACTGTTAAGCAGACATTTTTTAAAAAAATATTGTTTGTATTTCAGATATACAACAGTGTGAGGTGATACTTAAAAATAGTAAAATGATTATTACAGCGAAGTTACTCGACACATTCCTCTGGTCACGAAGTTATCTGTTCCCTTTTAAAAAATATTCTGGTAAATGCAGCTATGGAACCTCTCAGCAGGTATTCTAAATGTGTATTTTTTAAAAATTAATGCTAGCCTTCCTGTTCTACTTCAGATCTCTATGGTTCTTCATCTTACATATGTGCGACTTGAAATCCTCTGATCTGTATCTCTTCCTTATCCTGATCCTAGTCACCTTTTGTCTCTGTATTTGGTGCAGCAGAATAAAATAAATAAACAAATAAACAAAAAACTTATCCAACAGGCAGAAATAAACCAATTTTAATTGCTTCTCTTGCTTAACTAGTCAAGTGCTTGAGTTTCACTTACCAATATAATCTCTAGCTGCATCTTTTTTATGTACAAAAGCTTCAAACTTATCTTTTCTTATAGCTGAACAATACTCCCCTGTGTAAAAATACGATATCTTTTTTATCCATTCCTCAGTTGATGAGCATCTGTGTTGCTTCCAAGATTTAGCTGTGACAAATTGTGCTGCTACAAACATGGGTGCACATACTTCGCTGTGGTATGATGATTTCAGTTCTTTTGGAAAAATACTCAAGAGGAGAACAGCTGACTTGAATGGGATCTTGAGTCCTAGCTTTTCTGTGGGATCACCATACTGATTTTCATTGTGGTTGTACCAGCCTGGGTTCCCACCAACACTGGGGAGGGATTCTTTTTTCCTCAAAGCCTGTTCAGTATTAGCTACTGGTTGACTTCTTGATGGTAGCCATTCTTTCTGGCTTAAGATGCTATCTCAGCATTGTTTTAGTTTACACCTCTAGAATGACCAGTGATGTCAACCATTTTTTCATAAACCAGATCCACATATGCAAACATCCTATTATTTTGCTCTCGCAAGAACCAAAAAGAATAATGAAAATCTAAAAGGCACACAGCAGACACTGTGAAAAGGAAAGAAATTGCTCAATAGGAAGGAGAAATTGGGAAGAGGAAAAGGATAAATGAAAGAAAAAAAATATATTTAGGTATAGTTTGCATAATTGTATTATCTACTTCTGTTAGTCTTTTGAAAGGAACAGCTAATGCTTTTTTTTTTGCTTTTTGAGACAGGGTCTCGTATAGTTCAGGCTGGAGTTGACAGGCTGGTCTCGAGCTCTCACCGATCCTCCTGGCTCAGCCTCCCGAGTGCGGGGATTACAGGCATGCGCCACCACGCCCGGCTGCTAATGCTTAAACTAATTTTTAATCTGATTTTTTCCTTTTTTGATTTTTTATAACTTCTTTGTTTTTGTTTTGTTTTTTCTTTAAATGAATCTTGCACATTTATATCGCATAATCTGAATAACTAATTTAAAGATGGCATCAGGATAGCCAGATAGCTAAGTGGACTAAAGCGCCTGGTTAGGCAGATGCAGGGGTGAACGTTTGATCTCCAGTGTGCTGGGGCCCACTGAGACATCGACTGAGACGGGCATGGTGATGCACACCTGTAATTCCAGGCTTGAGAGACAACAAACTGGAGGATCAGTACGAGTTCAATCTACAGAGTGAGACCCTGTAGACCCTGTACTAAACACACAAAAAAAGAAAAGAAACAAAAACTAAAAGTAATAAAGGCAGCAGGACTACATATTAAGCCCCCCCCCCACCTCCATAAAAAGAGATGTTGCCTTTCTTGTCACTAAGCCATCTGTAGGTGATTTCCTGGATCCTGTCCTCTCTCACTCTGTGCATTCCAGGAATACTACCTAGAGAATGTGTCCTAAGCCAAGAGTACAAGCAACCAATTCAGTCACAGACATCAGTATTTTCAGACTCACAGCTGACCATTAGGATTTTCCACGGTTTTGTCCTGTTTCTGAGGGAAATAAATTCTTGTCGATGGAGCTGAAATGTTGCATTTAAAATAGAACATTTCTAAGGGATCTTGAAATCTGAATTCTGAGGGAAATTCACATTCTGAAGACGCCCTCTTTCTTAGATGATTCATATGAGGACAAGGAGTTCTTGGTGCTTCCGTTGCACTCTATTTTGAAATTTGACTTCTGTGTCACTCATCGCCAAGTACAAGGGTTTGTCAAGACTCATGGCATAGAACAACTCTAGCTAAGTGCATTTAAAGTCCGCTGTCTGATTCTTCATGAAGCGGTAGTACAATTTAAATTTGCAAGACCACTTCAGTTCGTAGTATCTATTTGCACTGAAACTATTATTCTGACACTGTTGAGCTGACCAGCACTTGGAGAAATCCCTGACCCTTTGAATTAAACTGCCATGGGAGAGGGAGTTGGTAGGCAAAGAGCAGTTATGTTCACCATCAAACTATATTTGCTTTGCTATTTTGGAAAGAGGTGGAGCATTTTGCTACCAGCTTGCAGGCTAACACTAAGCCAGACTTTGGCTTGGTGCCTGCAATTAATGTAATTCATTTTATTCAACTCAAGTAAAATTCAAAGCTTTTTAAGTGTAATAGTCTTTTTTTTTGTTTGTTTCAATTTTTTTATTGTTTAAATTTAACAATGGTTATATTACATATTTTCATCATCAGATCAGTTTAGATTAATACATATAGGTATATAAGATTGATCAAACAATTAAACATTAACCTTTCTAAGTCCACATTACTTTTTTTTTTT
>PVJA010041370.1:0-17940 GCA_004027025.1 Myocastor coypus
TCTTCTTCTTCTTCTTCTTCTTCTTCTTCTTCTTCTTCTTCTTCCTCTTCCTCTTCTTCCTCTTGTTCTTCTTCTTCCTCTTCTTCTTCCTCCTCCTCCTCCTTTCTTCTTGGCTTCTTAGATTTGTGCATTATCTTACCAATCTCAGAGAGCTCTGGTAACTGTCGGCTTGTTCTGACTCTTTTTCTCTGGACTTTGTCATTCTGGGACCTCCATTTCAACCCCACAAGTGTCTTTCCTTCTGCGAAGATCTCTGACACTGTGTCTCGACTTTGATGCTGTAGGGTGCAATCATCCCACTGACCTTTACTTGAGCTTGTGAGTCACTTCCTCTGTGTCAGTGGGTCGTTATTGCCACTCAATAAATGTTTTATTTCACAGTTTTATTTTTTAGCCCTACAACCTCTACTTGGTTTTCATTTAGAACTTTTGCTGAAACTGTGTTTGCATCTCCTAATTATCTTTTCCTTTAAATTAATGATCCTCATCTCCATAAGTTTTCCATTTAGTTAGTTAATATTTATTTAAATGTCTTCTAATTGGCACATACAAACTGTACACATTTATAGTGTGCAGCATGATGGGCCCAGAATGACTAAATCAAGCTAATTAACATTCACACCTGCTTCACATGGTTATCGTTTTTCATGCAAGGAACACTGGAAATCTATTCTCATCACATTTTCAGATACATAAGGTGTCATTATTAATTATAAATCTGTGATGCAAGAGGCCCTCTGGAAGCTGCTGCCTCTGCTGCCGCCTGGGTTTTGTTCCGTGACCCGCAGCTCTCAGTACCCCTGGCCTCCTCCCATCATAACCAGTATATCATTTTCCACTACTGCGAACGTCTCAGTGAGATCGTACAACATTTTTCTCTCTTTTCCCAGCTTATTTCACTTGCAAAGCTCTTTATTCACTAGATGGTAGAATTCATCAGTGAATTCAGGTTCACCGAGATGCCCAAGATGGTTTGGAAGTCTCCACGTATGAGCACCTGCACAGCACACATCAACATGTATATGCTTCAAACTGGATTAACCTAAATGCTGCAGCTTGTCCATGCATTGCTCCTCAGTTCTGACGTCTGGGACAGCTTTTGCTCTGACCCTCCTGACTGTTTTATTTCCTGACTGTAGCTGACACCTTCCTGCTGTCATGTATGGGGTCAGCAATGGCAGCCTGCTCCCCTTCTGTACAAGGATCAGCAGACTAAGATGGGTGCGTTTTCGGTTGCCATTTGGCTTCACCCTCACAGAAAGCAGGTGCTTTCCCTAGGCTTGACTTGACTCTCAGCTGCCTCACGAATTGGACTGAAATGTAGCTGGGCCACTGAAGGGTTAATTAGCTTTACTTCCTTTCTAGCTTCAGCTGCAAGAAGAAGGAATGTGTTAGTCTTTGAAGCCCTAGCTGACCTATGGCCTAGGGGCCATGCAGCCAGGTCAGCTCAGCCTGGCCCACATGCAGGTGTTGTAGGTGTCTTGGGGTCACCTCTGACCCTGTGTAGCTCAGCCCAATTAGCAAGACTGCAAAGATGGGAACTGACAAGTCACAACGTGCTCTGTGTGCTGGCCTTTGGGGACTCTTTCAGTCACCAACCAGATTTTTCTAAGCAATACACTAACAAGGGTATAAACTGCTTTCTACTTTTCCTGTAAACACCTCTTCAGTTTGAGCAGCAATTTCCTTCTACCTGTGTATATACAGATTAAAAAACTGGAACAAGTAACATAGCAGCTCTATTGTGCAGGGTTCGCCAGAAAAATAGAACCAATAAAATATGCAGACGCTTTTGTTATATGTGTCAGCTTTCCTTTACTATAATGATGTGCCCAGGACAATTACTTTGTAAAGTAAAATGATTTATCTTGGCTTTAGTTTCTGGCAATTATATCCAATACTAAGTAGCCTCTTCTTCTTGGGCCTGTACCAAGGGAGTTTCAAGAAATGAGAACATGACTGAGAAAACTGCTCACCCTGTGAGCCAGGAAACGAAAGAAAAAGGTGCAGGCTGGCTTCCTTTGAAGATGCCCACTAAGGGATTCCCACAAAGTGTCCACCCTTAAAAGTTCCTAGCACCTTCTAATAACACAACCATAGAACCAAGCCTTCATACAGGGCCTGTCAGAGAATATCCAATGTTCAAGCTGTTAAAAACCTATGAAGGATTTACTGCAAGAATTGTGCCACAACTATGCAGGGAGAGCAGGTCCCATGATGTGGCATCTACAAGCTGGAGAATAGGGAGTGCAGGGTTTGATTCAGCTCCTGACCAAAGGTCTGAGAAGCAAGAAGACAGACAATGCACTTCTCAGTCCAGTGGTGAAGGTCAGAGAGCAGGGCTCTACCATCAGTGCTGGAGTTGAAAGGACCAAGAGCCAGGAGCTTGGGATTCAACAGCAAGAGAACAAGAGCATCTGAGCTCAAGGAGAAAGTGAAACTTTGCTCTGTTTCTCCCTTTTTGTTCCCTGGGAACCTGCAGCAGATTGGGTGATACCCTCCCACATTGGTTTGGGTGGATCTTTTCTCCTTAGTGTACTGATTCCAACGCTGGTCTATTCTGGGAACACCCTTGAGAATGCCCAGACATATTTTACCAGCCTTCTGTCTATGCCAAATCCAAGTCAAGTTTACACATAGAGCTAGCCACCCCGGCAGCTCTTCACCTATCTACAAAGGGCTTAGCTCCTCCGGCATAAATTTAAGTCAGAATTTTATTTTCTACCCAACATTCTTTGATGCATTACAGAAAAGAAAGCTTTCTTATATTCAGTGTTTAATCTCTTCAGTGAGGGCAATGGTTCCTCATGCCATTATGATGCATGACCGGGTTACCCCCAAAACTTGCTGCCCTCATTGCTGGGGCTTTCGAGGGGTGATGGTCACGGGTGTCTAGTGCTGGGTTTCTGGCTGCTGTGGTCGGGGGATGCAGCCTGGTGTCAGATGTGTGACTGGGGCAGGGCTAAGGGCATGTACTGTGTCCCTGCTCCTCTCCCATGGCTGCTGCTTCCTACCTGCTCTGCTGCCAGCTCTCTGCTGTCCCCTCGGCCTGGTTGTCCTGCTTGGAACCCACCTGCTGTGGACTGAAACCTCTAGACAGTGGACCAAAATCAACCTCTCCTCTTTGATCTGTGTCCATCAGGTACATCATCCCAGCAAGAAGAAAGTAACTGAGATGTACAGAAACTCGATTGCCATTTCCACTGGGAAGTTCGCTGGGTGCTTTCCCAGTAGGTGGCCCTCTCCTTTGGGGGTCAGCTTTCTGCAGTGCTGTCCACTACTTAAGTGGCTGCATGGCTGCCATGCTACGACAATGCCGATCTTTAAGTGAGCATTTGCTATTGGTGGCTATGCCTACTTCACGTAGATGCCCAGTGAGCATATCTGCACATCCAAGGTGCACAATTATTTCATAACTTTGTTTCACTGTGGCAAATTCGTAGGACTGGAATAATTTATTTTATTTTATTTTTTCATTACTTTTAATAAGAAATAATATTGAGACAGTTTCAAAACATGTTACTAGGACAGCCACAATAATTGGTACAATGCATATTGCTCCCTTCATAGTAGTTGTTCAGAGTACAAGATGCGGACATGATACCTCTTCTAAACTATTTGTACAAATATTTCTTCTCATTGAACTAACAGAAAGTAGTTGTATGCATAGAGCAATATTCCATAATAGTAGTGAATTATTGGAGGAACTGGCAAAGTCAGAAGCTGTTGACTTGAGAATTTCACAGCTCAGCATATTAATCTGGCTTTACTTCTTATGACTTGAGGTTAACCTTTTCTGCTGGGTGGTTAAGCATAAGTTGAAGCAAGACCTATATAACAAAATATGTAATTTTTACATCTGACAAGGTTAGCCAAATCCCCCCAGGATTTACCTTGAAACTATGTACAGCATTTTAGGACTGTAATAATTTAATCATGAGAAGTATTAATATTAGCTGTTCACAAATATCTCCAGATTATCTTTTAAAAATACTTCTTCTGTCATTTAATGGCTGTTATTTGCTCATCACCTGCCACTGTCAACATAAGGTTTTTCATTGTTTTTAGTTTCTGCTAAATTTATGGGGAGAACTTTCTTCCCCATGATTTCTTTTATTTTTTTTTTCCTCTCCTCTATCAATTGTAAAACAAAGCTTGGCCCTTTTGATTTTCCCACATGCATGGACGCTCCATCATTTTCTTGCCCCCTGTTCCCTTAGAGGTGCTCTGGGTGATACCTCTGTGCCCTGGCCATCATTTCTTCTTCTCTTTTCCCTTCCTCGACAGAGGTCTCTTGGTCTAAAGACCAAAATTATACCAGCCTTTCCATATGCAGTAAAACTATGCTTTACCTAAAAGAAATGTTCAATTGTTGCCAAAATAAAACTTACGCAGTCATATAGCCCATAACTATTCATGTAGCAAAAAGGTATGTATTTCATGTGTTCATTCCACAAAGAAGTAACTTGTTTAAATGAACTCCAGTCCACTCTGTCTCAGGCATCAAAGGCTGCATCGCTGCTCTGTAGAAATCCTTCATCATGCTCACTCTGTCTAAGCCCTGCTTGGTCATCTGGCCCTGTCAATGGTGGCAAAAGCATAGCCTGTCATTTGGAGTGAATCTTCATCTTTTAGTGCGTGTCTTGTTCTCTCTGACTTAGTAAGTGATCTCACTTATACTCCTGACATTAATTGCCTTTCATATTGAATTTAACCAATCTAGCTACTTAGGATCTAGACAAAACACAGGTGAAATTATGAAACAAAAGCACTCCCATGCTGGTATGTGCATAGATGAAACCTCAGTTTACCTACAGGCTCATCATCGGAAGCCAAGCCCAACACATGTTGACTAACACACAGTTCCACTACCTGGGCGCTGAGGCAGAGGTCTGAGTACAAGTCTATCTGGGGGCTCAGGTGCTTCAGGCTGCTGTCACTTCCACCCGGTGCCCTGCCTGCCATGAGTTAGAGCTGCATGTGTGCCTCCAGATGACTCATGCTGCAGAAGATGAAAATCCCAGTACATCTTTCTAACTGTGCATACAGCAACTCTTTTCTATTATTCTGGTCAATAATTAAGTCAAAGCTCTTATTCTCCTCTGACACAATATTTTTTTTAATGTACCCTTTCATAGTTAAGACACAGGTCAAAGGCTTTAGGGCTGGAATCCAGGATGAAGTGAAGATGAGGTAGAATATATTAGGCCACACATGCTTGGAAAATTTCCCTTCATTTTGTTAATGAGTGAGGAATGGGTTATTGTCTGAATGGCTGCAAAAGAAAAGAAGTAAGTAGAGAGAAACAGAAAATAAAATAAATAAAATTAATAAAATAAAATAAAAAATCTATTCCAGAGAGTTGGTAAGAAATGCCCTACTGATTCTGTGAATTCCCACAGATATTAAATACTAGGGTAAATGAAGACTTTACACCAACCCATGACACTTTGAGTAAATTTGAATGGAGCAGCAAGAAGGAGCTTTACATAGTATGTAGAAATACAAGCATTAAGACAAATGAAGCATGTGGCCAGTTAATTTGATTAATACTATTTTCCCCTCAATATTTGTGACAAAATATTTATACACTGATAACTTAGTCATGGTGCCTACCATTGGGAGCGTTAGGGAGCCGAGGTTTCTTTGGACTGCCAGCTTAGCCCAAAGGCAGCTGCCTCCCAGGCAGCAGCAACAGTGCAGGAAAGAGCTGTGTACATCCTCACAGCCAAGAAGCAGAGCAGATTGGGAGACCACTCCTGCAAGCCACACCCACGGGGCCACCTTGGCCATCCCCATCATCTCACAGCAGATCCTACCACCAAGCTCATTGTGGTACTGATCCACGGACCAATACCACAGTGCATTGGCCCAACCATCTTCCAAAAGCCCCATCTCTGAGCACAAGGGGCTTTGTAGACATTTCAGCTACAAATGATTCCTACTGCTTCTCCACAAGACCAGGTCACTGAGGATGTAATAAGGCTGAATGTGTCATGGAACTGTGTCGCAGATGAGGAGGTCTTTATGTCTGCAGCAGGAAGAACAGCCCGTGAGTGCACTTCTTTGCTTGAGGGAAAGGTAATGGTGTGGAGCAACAGACCAACACTGACCAGTTGGTGAGAGTATGAATTAGGTAGATTTTTAAATAGCATTTGAACTAGATGCATTCAGAAACTTCTCAGGAAATAGTATGGACAGGTGTTGAACATAGATGCGCTGGCTGTCTTTTTACTAAATATAGAAGTTTGATCATCCATTCTGTGTTTACGGGAAGCCAGCCCGTGTTGTGCATACCTCCCTGTGGCTGAGCCACTATCAAGGATTAGGTCTGGTGAGAGGAACACCGCAGAACACGTAAGTGGCTCTCTCTTGCTGTGAAACTAATGCAGGCCCTAGGAGTGTTCTCTGTCTGATAAATTTGGGGAGAGTTGGTGTACACAAGTAAAGCAGATTTTTTCATGATAGAGTATGTTGAGGTTTTACCCACACAAAGGTGGGGGAGCTGTACCTCCTCAGAGAGCACTGACCATGAAACACTAAATCAGAAGGTTGCATGGAGAGGTGAAAATGTTTGAGTTACAGGGCAATTAGAGATGTAATCATCCCAAATGTAGAATTGTTTAAAAATAGTATTAAAAAGTAGATCTCCTTTTCTATTTTTTTCTTTCTTTTCTCCTTTCTCTCACCTCAGTTATTTCTTCCCTTTGAACAGTTTCTTTCCCTTTCACAGTATCCATGAAACTTTTTTTTTTTTTTTTTTTGCTGGACCAGGGTTCATACTCATGACCTTGTACTTGCCAGGCAGGCATCCATGCCATGGAGTTATGTCCCTGGCCCCTCCATGAAAGCTTTATATTTTATTTACTTTTTGAGGTTCCTACACGAGGAAAACAATACAGTAATTATTCATGTGGGTCTGATTTATTTCCCTGTGAATGTAATCTCTAGTTGGATCCATTTACCTATAAAAGCCTTGAATTTACCTTTCTTTATAACTGGGGAGTTTTCCATTGTACTAAAACACTTTATCTTTTTATCCACTCTTCAGTTGATGGGCTTTTGGATTGTTTCCAAGATTTAGTTACATGTGTATACACACAGGCTAGCTTGGATAATTGTACTGCTCATTTCTACTGGAACAGTTAATGCTTAATTTTTATTTTGAGCAATTTTTTTGACCAATTTTGCATGCCTATATCTGGTAATCTCAGCAACTAATTTGAAGATCCCAATATGCAATATAGCAACCACTGTTGAGTTCCTATCATTTTGTTTGGTGAAATTCTGTATTCTTTCTTTCTTTCTTTCTTTTTGTCTTTTGAGACAGGGTCTCACTATGCAGTTCAGGCTGGCCTTGAGCTCACTTTTGTAGCCCAGGCTGGTCTTGAACTCACACCGATCCTTCTGCCTCAGTCTCCCAAGTGCTGGGATTACAGGCTTGCGCCACCACGCCTGGCTTTCTGTGTTGTTTCTTATGTAGCTTTTTTAAAACTAGATTTATTCTCTTTAAAAGAAACAAACCAATAAATAAATACATACATAATAAATAAAGTAGATGTTTTGGTATTTTTGTTTGTTCTCTGGCTGTAAGAAGAGAAACTATACTTTTTCACTTATTTTTTCATTTTTTGTGCAGCTCAAACTCATAGCGATCCTCTTGTTTTCAGCCTCCCCCATGCTGGAATTACAGGTGTGCGTCACCACGCCCAAGCTCGGTTATGGGTACAGCACACCTGGGGGTGAGGTCGGCATGGCCCGTGGTGCTGGGGATGAAACCCAGCCCCTGTGCTTGCCTAAGCAGGCGCTTAGTCCGCTGTGCTCTCTAGCCAGCCAAGGGACTAAACTTAATAAAATATCTCAGTGTTGTTAGCCTTTTAAAGGGTTCACCCTGTTTTCCTTGTGGGATATCGTGCAGGTCCTGTGTGGGAAAATATCCAGAAGGTAGATGGAAGGTATTCAGTGCTGCGTTCTTCAGAAGCCCGGCCGCTGGGGGCTGACTGAAGTTCTGGAGTCCCTAAAAGACGCTTTTCTTCTCTTTGCCTAAGAAAAGTGGAAGGAAAAGTGATGCAACTATGACAAGTCCAGCAAGAAGATGATTAAACAGACCCAAGTCACAATGAGCCCCAAGGGGCAGCCGGTACTGGTGTGTTCATGCGCGCTTTAACCTTGGCAAATCCTTGGTGGAGCCCTGGAGAACGTAGTAGAGAAGGGGACTGTCTTGACTATAGGCACTTGGCCATGAAGGGCAGTCATTACTTAAGAAACCTATGATGCTCCTTACATGCATCGTCATCAGGGAACAGCAAGGATGATCTGAAGGAGCTGCTAGCCCACTTGGCTGAGCAGACGCCATTGTACGCAGGAGGAGAGGCAGGGCGGGAAGGCAGCGTCTTCCATGCACTGGGAATGCTGATGTCTGTAAGGACAAGCTGTGGTGAGCTTTCTCTGGGCATAGAGTGAGATTCCGGAGCTAAATTCACAAACTGCAGATCAAAAATAGCAAACAACACTCAGATGTTCTGGAAGACCCCTTCTCCTGGGCTCACACACAGGTGTGCAAATGCTTCATGTGCATGGGCCTGTTTAGACCTCACCTCTAACAGAAAATCCAACTTTGTCCTGTCTGTTTGCATACCACTTACCTAGAAAAATGTCAAGCAACTCAGACGAGGAAAAGGTAAGATATTCTTATGGGAATAGCCTTTTTCATATTATGACTAAAATACCTATCTCAGCAAACGCACAAAAAGAAAAAGCACTTAGCATATGTAAAAAAAAAATCAACTCTCTCACCTCGCCGAGAGTGAGGCATCTACCATCTCTCCTCACCAAGCGTGCCAGTCCTCTCTCCCGTCCTGCTGAAGAAGAAAGTCACAAGCACACACAGCAACTTACCCTGCTCTCTTCTACCAAGGAAAGGAGAGCCTGCGTCCACCTCCACTCATGCTTACAGAAGGCCTGGTGACCTGAGTTCTGGCCACATGTGACACTGTGACATAAATAAACACTTAGTTCTAGACTTCATTTCCAACCACATATCCCAAACCATTAATCCAAAGCATGGTACCAAGAGAAGCACTAACTCCAGGTAACCACTACATAAGACTGAGGGCCGGGTTGCTATCTTATGTTGTCATTATTGTCTCTCTGCCTGAAGTTTATATTACTGTGTTGCTAGGCTGGTTGCACCTGCATCTATTCAGTGGATCAGTGGATCAGATTTTCCCCTCAACCTGTTAGAGAGCATGGGTGTGCATTTATTGTTCCATATATTAAATTTATGCTTCATTCCTGAAACAATATACCAGTACCTGGATCACAGCATCATCACTACTCTATTTGTTGTGCTGCATTGACTGTATTCTCTAACGTTTTATGATGTGTTTGTATCTTTGTATATGGAATATATTCTCATGCAGCTTCCTTTTCTGGTAATACTCTGGCTGTGTATTTGTGCCATGACTATGCAGCTCCGTGACACGAGCTGGCTCTGCTCTCTTCATTATGTCCTCAGAAACTTAGGGTGATGAAGCCATGCAGTCCTGAAGTTGTTAAATTATGAGTTGAACTTCTTTAATAGTATTGGAATGTATAGATTTTTCACTTCTTGGAGTGTAGCCAAAGACCAGCCACCCACCAATATACTTCAGCTCATTATTTCTGAGATGCTGGTTCCAGTTACGGTTCCTGTTACTTCTGTTTCTTAGAAATGGTTGATCACCGTGGTGCACAGCTGGTCACCGTGATCCACAGCTGGTCGCTGTGGTACACAGCTAGTCACTAAGGTACACAGCTGGTCACTAAGATGCATTACTGGTCACTGTGCTGCACAGCTGGTCACTGCAATGTGCAGCTGGTCACTGGGATGCACAGCTGGTCACTGAGATGTGTAGCTGGTCATTGCAATGCATATCTGGTCATTGCAATGCACAGCTGGTCACTGGGATATATAGCTGGTTACTCAGATGCATAACTGGTCACTGTGGTGTGCAGCTGGTCACTGGGATGAGTATTGTGAGAACCAGTCCCCAACTGGTGAGCCATGCTGCCTCTGCACCTCCTGCTTGCTTATGCCATACAAGCCCTAGTCCACCAGAGATCAGGGCCTGCTATTTTGGGAGTGATCCTAATCAGTGCCCATCAAAATAAAATAAATCTATGTCCAAATACTGGGTGTCATTTTAGTGTCTCTGCTTCCCTTTGTGATAGATGTTTGGTAGGTTTTATGTTTAAGGAACATGTATGTTTTTCTAAATTTTTAAATACAGTTGTATAACAAGCTATATATTTTCTTGTTCATGCCTGTAGCATCCACAATGTTTACTTAGAAATTTCTGCATTGATGATTTAGAGAATAGCATCAGTAGTAAAATTATACATTTTCTCAAAGTACTAATTTTGATTTTGTTGACTTTTACTTTATTTTTGTACTACTGGGGGTTTGCTGGTTAGCTCAGTTGTTTAAGCGCCTCCTTCAGCAAACTCAGTCAGATGCAGGGGATTGTGTTTTGATCTCCAGTTCTGCATGCCTTACCAGACCTGCCCTTAAAGGAGCCTGAGTCAGCCAAATATAAATAAATAAATAAATAAATAAATAAATAATCCTTCTCAATTTTGGGGACTGGCCACATAGCTCAGCAGATTAAAGTGCTTATTTAGGTAAAGCACAGAGGCTGGGCTTCAATCCCTGGAGTGCTGTGCCAGCCCTGCCCCTGGGCCACTATGAGACAGAGATTGAGACTGGACATGGTGGCGCATGCCTATAATCTCAGCTCTTGGGAGGCTGAACGCAGGCAGATCACTACAAGTCCCATCTATGTAGTGAGACCCTGTAGATCCTATTCTAAAATCCCAGAAAAGCAAGCAAACAAACAAACAAAAATCCTTTCTTCTTTATTTTTGTATTACAGTGATTTTTAAAATTTTTTGTTTTTATTTTCATTCATTTCCTTTCTTTCCATTTTCTGTTGAATTATGTTATAAGAAAGAACACATATACATAAACATATCCACATAAACACATATATTTGCATTGTTTGTCTAAAATTTTCTTATTTATCTCCTTTTACTTCCTTACTTATTCTCTTTTGAAGCCATGTGACCTTGGGTTTCCTGACTTATTTCTCAGTGGGTTTGTAATTGTTGTAAAAGAAATCGACTCATATTTGTATGTTGAGTTTTGTGCCTTCAAACTTGCTGAATTTATTAGTCTTAAGAGTGCTTTGGTGCATGCTCACAGATAGGTGGACTCTTGCCAGCACTAAGCCACGTCATCTGCAGACAGGGATAACCTGGGTCCCCTTTCCTCCCTACTTGCAACTCTTTGTTTCTTTGCTCTGCTTAAAATTCCAAGTGATGCACTAAATAGGAGTGCTGTGAGTGGAGGCACACAGTATGTCCACTGTCTGTCCCACATTTGCTTGCTTGGCTGTCTGCATGACCCCAGCTGCCGAGAGTGGGCCATCCCTTCATGTGAGTGATGCTTGCCTTATGTAACTGAACACACCCATGTACAGTGCGTATCATCTATAATTGCTGCATATTTTGATAAATTTTTCTGTTAACCAATACATAGTGATCTTTGTTTCTTTGGGATACTTTTTATTGAAGCTTGCTTTGTTTAAAATGCAAGGAGCTACTTCCTGCTTGGCTTTTTTATTTTCTCTCTGCATGAAATATTCTATCCCAATCTTTCCCTCTTAGTCTTTGCATGCCTTTGCTAATAAGGGTTGTGTCAGGCATGAAAGAGTTGGGGTTTACTTTTAATTCAGCCAGCTGGGAGCTTCAGAGATTTATGCCCTCAACCTTTACAGCCATTGTTGAAAGTTACTTGCTAATTATTACCATCTTGATCTTTTTCTAGTATTTGTTTCTCTTCTAATTTTCATTTGTTTTGTCTGTGCTTCTAGTGAGATGTGTTTCTCCCAGTGTTTGTGTGATAGTGTGCGTATTTCTGTTCTATATATAAGATCCTTTTCACTCCCTTCTGCCCTGCTAGCTTGGTGCTCATGCATCCATTTAGTTTGTTTCTTGAGATTAGTTGGAATATCTATTAATTTCTTATTTCATCTTCTCATCTCCTCTTAACAGAAGGGCCACAACTCAAAATAAATGGGCATAGAGTTAGGCATACAACCCCTGCTCTTGAATCATCATGGCTTTCATAGTACCTTGAAATATCACCCTCTCCCATAGACCAAGGCTTTCCTATAGGCAAGCATGAACCATCTCTCTCAAGCGTGACCGGCAGTTATACGGACATAGAGAACTTCTCTGAAATCAATCCAGGGCAACAAATGCACACTTCTCAAACCTCAGGGAAGATACAGCTATGTAACTATGGTGCTCACTGAGAATAGACATGACTAGAAAACCAAATCAAACCAAACAAAACCAAGTACACCTTCCTCTATCTTACAGTTCAAAGGTCAAGGTGACAGAACAAGGAAAGAACATTGAAAGTTGTAGGAAAGGAATACTGACTCATTATTACAAGCTCACTCCTTGGAGTAACTGATGATTTTTCATCAGAACCTCTGTGGATCAGAAGGGTACAGAGTGGTATACTTCGAGCTCTAAGAGAAAACAGCCACTGGCTGGGTTAGCAGTATGGACTTACTGCTAACCTCTCCATTTGGTGCATGTGGGGTCCAGAAGCCGAGTCAGGGCAAGCAGATGGTCTTAATCAACAGAAGCTTCAAATTCAGGGATGCTATGCAAACTTCCTGCGGTGACTTTCAGAAACCCCAAGTTTTCTAAAGGGGTCACAGGTACAAGCATTGGGACATGCTGTGAGTTCCCTGAAGAAAACCGAAGCCAAGTACTGAGAGGAAACAGTGGGGGGTGGGGCGGAGCTCAGCTGTAGGGCCTGTCTTATAACGGGAGCCTGGAGCTTTCCAAGTCCAGGAGGACGTGCCCAGCATGACGAGGGCCTCGCTCTGCTGCAAGGTAGCTCCTGTGTATTGCAGCAGGAGAAGCGGCTCTTACTGAAGCCTTAGGTCTCCTGGCATCAGCAGAAGTGCTGTAGAGGACAGTGCCCTGATCAGGAGTGGAGAGCTTTGAGTCGGTGTCTCAATCTGCCACTGAAGTTTTAGGGCAATGAAGTCTTAGGCCTCACGTGGAAATGACAGGAAGGAAAAGGTTTTTCGGGCTGGCAGTAGGGACTGCACCAGGGCTCTTATCTTCAGATTTGTTCTTCTTCAGAGCTTGCGCACAGTGTGTTGGAGCTGGTGGGAGAGGACCAAGAGTGGCTAGGGCTGGAGGTCAGTGTTCCATCAAGCAGCAAAGGAGGCAGGAAGTGCTCAAGCACAGGGACAAAGCCATGAAGTTTAGCAAAGCATCCCTGGAGAACCAAACCTGGAAGTCTTCATGAGAGAAAGGATCACACCTTGGCTCCCACAATCACTGAAGCTAGTTGAGAAGAAATGGGAGGAAGGTACGGTGGAAGGTAGGAGGATGGTGCCCACCATGCTGGGCATCAGAATCACTGGCGGGCCCATGGAGCTGGGGGAGCAGGTGCCTCTTGCCCTGGTGGGGAGTAAGAAGATAAGGCATAGTTCTGTCTCAGTTTCTCTTGCTTGGGACTTCTGGTTTAGACCAGTTGTCTGTTCCTGATACAGGTAGTTGGTCAAGCAGTGGTGATTTAGCTACTTTTCTCTCCTTGCTGAGGGAAAATATTCAATATCCAAAGTTAAGGGAGGAAAGATTCATTTAGAGATTTCAGTCCATTATTGACTGGTTTCAAAGTAGGTGGTGGGACAGACAGGCATTGAAGGGGAGAATCAACTATGGTGCCCACAGTATGGTAAAGGCCATAGGGGAGGAAGGCAAGACTCTTTCTGTCCCTTATATTGTGCAAAGGTATAGCCACCCTAGCATGAGTGGAACACTCACCCCCTATTTCTAGCCAGAACTATGCCAAACCAATCAGTGGACTGATATAGTGGTCATAAACCCTTCATCCCAGTACTAGGCATTCTGGATTCAGCCACTTGGAAGAAGCCCTAGGACCACAGGAGAAATCGGGAGGACATCTAGATGTAAACCATAGCAAAAAGCAGGCTTGAGATCACTTAAAATTTCCTTCTGCAAGTCTAGGCAACAACAACAAAATATCTAAGGCAAAGAAACTTCTCAGGAGCAGAAAGACAGCCCTCTGAGTCTCAAGAGCTAGAAGTCTGAGATCTGAGAGCTACCAGGTTGGATTTTTGAAGAGAGTTCGCTCTGATTGAAGACAGCTGACAGATTGGTTAGGTTTATGTGCCATGGAGAGAGATCCAGAACGGTCTCTGAGGACCATTATGACTCCATTCATGAGAGACTCATCCTTTTGCTTAATTACGCCCCATAGATCCTTCCGCCTTGTGCTGTTCTGTTGGTGCTTAGGACATGAACACATAGACTTCAGTGAGGGACACATGACATTTCATCTTCTAAAACCCTCTGACTTCTAGAAGAGTTCAGGAATGCTAAGGCACATGCAAGAAATCTAAAAGGAATTCTGCAGGGGGTCTTAGGCAAAGGAAGTTTATCCTACACGATGCCTTGGTTTTATCTCTCAACTTCTGCAACTACACAAGGCTCTGCCTAGCTTCCTAGTTTTTCAGCTGCTGCTTTTGGGTAACTATGTTTCTCAGAAGCAGATTCAATGTGGCAGTATTCTGATGGACAAAAAACAAAACAAAACAAAAACAAAACCCTCAAGTCAAATATCACTATCAATTTTCTCAATTTTGCCTTAAAAAATATTTTAGGACCAAAGGTGGAATTCACCTGTAATACCAGCCACTTGGGGAGCTACCCCGAGCAATTTAGCAAATTCTATCTGAAAATAAAATTTAAAATTTAGCTGAGTGGTAAGCTGTTGTCTAGCATGTTTCAAGGCTTGGACTCAATCCCCAGAGTTAGAAAAAGCAAAACTGGGATGTCCTCAACTTGAAGATTTTTCTAAAACAGTGCATCATATTTTTGTAAAGATACAAATTTTTGTCCTCTATTATCTCACATGCCCATTTTTCCATTCTGCTATCCTTGATATTTTAAGATGTGTCCAATACTTTTCTTATTTAGCTATTTTTATGTACATTTAGAACTTGTACTAGTAAGTCACTTGCTTCAACTTAGGAGTCTCTGAATGTTTTGCATTTATGTGCTGGAAAATCATAGGATTTTTGTTTCACTCTGCTTCAGTGAGAACATATATTTATCAACCTAAAATACAAAGTTCCTCAAAAGTTTCAGTCACCATCCAAGATACTCCAAACCATGCTTACAAAAGTTCAGAACTAAGCTCTGCATGTCCCCGAGGCAGTGGTTCTCGACCGGCTCAGCTGCCCCCTTGGTTTCTGCAAGGCCATTCTCAGTGTCATTCTGTGACAAGGTCTACGGTCAACAGGTGTGTTTTCCCTGTTTGTCTAAAAGCTGCAGCTCTCAGCCCTCTGTTCACTAAAGACTTGGATTAAAGATGCCCAACTCGTTTAGAATAAAATTGAACCAATGTTTGGAGAAAGCACCTAGAAAACTAACTTAATGAATCCCTTAAGTTTTTTATTTAGATACTTTACTTGCTGTTTTGATTGGTTATTTCATATTCATGATTGTTTTCTTAACCCTTCCAGGTAAATACTAATGATTGTGGTATGGCTCATTCACATTGCAGCTGCTTCTTGGGTATTTTCAGTATCTGCCCAAATATTAATAGCGTTACTTCCTTCTTGTTTCCTCTTGCAATAGCTTGTTATGAACTAGATCACACTCTGTCTTGGTGGACTTGGCCATTGCAGGAGCCGGAGGGAGCTACAGCATGGAGCAGCTCAGTTTCTAGCTACTGGCTGGGGGTTCCTTGTCTGTTGTTTTGCTGAGGCATTCAAATTATGGAACTTCATGGAGCTTTCAGGGGCCATTTCTTGGCGTTCTAAATTGTTTCCTCTCCTCTCTCTTATCTTTTCTCTGTCTCTGTTTCTATCTCTGCCTCTTTCTCCCTTCTCCTCTTCCTCTTCTTCCTTCACCCTTCTTTTTCTTCTCTCTCTCTCTCTCTTGTCCACTCAGTAAAGTGACCAAGTCTAATCCTCACACATGCCAAGCATGCTCTTTACTCCTTAGCTACAGCCACTTTACCCATCCTAAATGAGGTTCTGATCTGTGTAATAGCTAAGTTTGGGTACCAGCTTAACTGGGATATGGGAAGTCACAGTAGCTGGGAAAGCATGATGCCTGCATCTTTCTCCCAAGATGCCTCCAGAGAGATATTTGAATCAGTACAGCAGACCGAACTCACCAAGCTCAGGCATCCTTGGACCCATCTGTGGCCCACACTGAAAGGTGGAGGATGCAAGAATTCCTTCTCTTGTCTTTGTCCCTCTCTCCTGGAGCAGCAAAGTCTGTATCTTCTTCTCTTAGACTGTGAAGCTCCTGGTTCTAGGGCCTTTGCACTTTGGGATTTACATTTCCAGTTCCGCAGTTCTCAGGATGGGTCTTTGGAATCAGACTGGATTATGATGTCTTTCCTGGTTTTCCAGGCTACACATTAGTGAGCCTGAGACTCCAGGGTAGCCATAATTAGTAAGGTGATTTCCACAATAAATCTCTTCCTATCTCTCTATAGGGGTAGCCAAAATATTTAAGGAATGTTCACGTAAACCCAAGTTTGTGAAGCCACTTCTCTTTGAATGCCCCATACTACCCTTCCTGTCACTCTCTGGAGTAGTTCTGGGAGCTCAGTGTTGTTAGTGACTTTGGGAGACGTGATCAAAGCATGGTGAGTGGCCCTGCTGTGCGCCACCATGGGACGGATGGCAGCTTCCGAAAGTGCCCCACAGTGTCCCTATCCACCTTGTCCACTTTAGTCATTGCATCTGGCACTGGGTGACTTCCACCTCTTCCCAAAAGTCAAAATGACCAGAGGTTTAGTATTCAATATGCTTTAGGGGCCATTGGCTTCCTTTCAGTGTCCTGATGGATTCTTTAGTTTGTTTTAGAAAGCATAGTCCAAATATGCCTAGATTGTGCTGCTAAATTATTCCATGCTGGGAGCCACACAATAATGGTGATGAAACGAAGTGAAGCTGACGCTTCCACTGCCTTTTCATTATGCAGCTTCCACTGGAATTGTTCGATCTTTGATCAACATACTCACATGCATATGCTGGTTGCTGTGATTCGAATTTTTTCCCCAAGAACCTGTACTTGAAATCCCAACCCTGGATGTGATGGTAACTGGAAATAGGGCCTTCCAGGGCTAATTAGGCTTAAGTGTGAGCCCTGCGCTGCACTCAGCAGCCTCAATGGAGTCACCTCACTCTCGTTGTCTCCACAGGAGAGCCCAGCACAGACCCAGCTCTCTGCCAGCCACGAGGAAAGTTCTCACTGGAAATTGCCCAACCTTGACTCTAGAGTTACAGCTTCCAGGCCTGTGAGAAATAAACTCTTGTCTTCCTCACTTTCTCTGCTTTTGATATAAAATATTGACACCAGCCAATTGCCAAAGAGATTTATTTGGATGCAAGTTTTGGTCCCCAGTTAGCAGCTGCAAGGGAGGAGGGCACAGCAGTGGGGCCTGATGGAGGGCCAACAGCTTTGGCATGGGTGACAGGAAGCAGAGACAGTAGAGAGGATCTCAGAAGGGAATCTAGTCATGCCCACAGTGACCCACCTCTTGCGAGCCAACCCCAGGACCTAACAAGTCTGTGCCATCTCCCCAAATCCCTCCTTGCACAAGGGGGGGACTCTCAGGGCCCATCGAGATGTGCACCATGACCCCTGTTGGGTCTAGTATCTGTGGTACTTTGGTTTGGCAGCCAAGTCAACTAGTGTGTTTGCGTATTTACTTTGTTCGATCAACTACATGCTTTTTTTTCCTGTAAATGTGTGGATTTTTAGAGGTCATTCAAAGCCATAGAAACTTTAAATTTTAGTCAATGTTAACTTGGAAAGAAGTTG
>PVJA010041371.1:0-17902 GCA_004027025.1 Myocastor coypus
TAAAAAAAAAAAAAAAAAAGAAGCTTCATGTCATATAGTGTATAGCATTTTCATATTAATTTCTTTGAATACATAAAGTATAACTTAATGTCCTTTTTTGGTTTGTTAGTTCATTTATTTTTAGTGTTGAGCAATATAATATTGTATGAATACATCACAGCCTATTCATTCACCTAGAAAATGATACCTTATTACTTCTGAGAGGTGGCAGTTGAGCTTCTAAAACCATTCATGCAAAGAGCTGGTTTTGCGTGGAAATAAAATTGCAGTTCTGTTGGATAAATACCCAGAAACATGATTATTGAATCATGTGAGAGGGGCTGGCGAGATAGCTCAGTGGTCTAAAATACCTGGTTAGGCAAGCACAGAGACTACAATTGGATCCTTGGCACAATATGATGTACCAGTCTCACCCCCAGGTGGGCTGAGCCAGACACACACACACACACACACACACACACAGAGAACAAAAACAATCATGTAATAAAAATATCTCAATTTATAAAGAACTGTCAGTCTTCCGAAGTGGAGACACTATTGTGCATTCCCACTAAGTAAGCAATAAGTCGGAGTCCTTGTTATTCTGTATCTGTGATGGCAAACCTTTTAGAGCATTCAATAATACCAAAGATCTGGCTGCAGCACATGTGACATAGGTTTGCTACAGCTGTTCTAACTCTCACCAAATTTGGTGGTGTCAGACACTGGATTTTGGCCTTTCTGCCTGCCACAGTAACTTTCAGTTGTGTTTCCCTGGTGACTATGACCTACAGAATCTTCTCGTATGCTTTCGCACCTGTACCTCTTTGATAACATATCTATAACGTCTTTGTGCCAGGTCTAATTATTGAGACTGTTTTTCTTATCATTGAGATTCAATGGTTCTTCATTTTTTCTTTCTTTCTTTCTTTCTTTCTTTCTTTCATTTTATGTATTTGGCACAGGGTCCCACCATGCAGCTTGGACTTGTAGTGATCCTACTGTTTTCAGCCTCCCTAGTACTGGGATTACAGGCGTGCACAACCACACCCAGACTCAGTCTCCAGCTCAGTGTGCCCCATGGAAGGGGAGCCAGGGTGGCACATGGGACTGGGGATCTAATCCTGCTCCTTGAGCTTGCCAGAGCAGGCACTTAGTCTGTTGAGCTGTCTTACTGGCCTCTTAATATATTTTAAATAATAGCAACTTATCAGATGTATTTTTTACAAATATTTTTCTTAGTTTGCTGACTAGTAGCTTCACAGGAAGTATTCATAGTCTCTTATGTACAGCAGAAGTATTTACATTTCATTGGGTCTTGTCTGTCAATTTTCCTCTCATGGATTACATATTTATCATAGTACTAGAAAGACCTTGCCATAATGAAAGTCACTAATATTTCTTCTACTCTTATCCTTTAGGATTTTTCACACTTTCACGTCTTATATTTAGGTCTGTATTCATTTGAAGTTAACTTTTATGAAAGGCCTGAGCCTTGTGTCTGGATTTCTAGCTTTGCATGTGAATGTCCAAGTGCTTTGGTGCCATTGTTGATGAGACCATCTTTGCCCATTGTGCTTTTTCTGCCTTTGGCAAAGATCAGCTGATTGATCTACAAGGATCTCTTTCTGGGCTCTTTGTTCTGTCCTCTTGATGTATTGGAATATTCTCTTGTTCATATCTTATTTTCTTGGTTTTGTGGTAATTATTATTTTTTTTTTTAGTAGTTCTTGAAGTTGGGGAGTATTTTTTGCAACTTTTCCACTTACAATATTGTATCAACTCTTCTGAGTTTATTGCCTCTCTATATAAACCTTATAGTCAGATTCCCAACATTTGCAAATTACCTTTCTTTTTTTATTGGAACTGCATTGAATACATTGATCAAATCATGAAGCAACGACATCTTAGCAATATTAAATTTTTCTACACATAAATACAGAAGATCAGTCCATTTGTTTAGTTCTCTGATTTTATTCATTAGAATTTTGTTTGTTCCTATGATTCACTTATAGATTTTGTTAGGTTTTCAGCTAAGTATCAAAATAAAAGATGTTATGTTTGAAGTTTCGAATTCTTATGCTTTGCTAGTAGAGGTGAAAGCAATTGCCTATATAATAAATATGTATATTGTCTGCAAGAGTCTTTCAGAGAGCTTCTGGTTTATTTACTGTTACAGCCTGCACCATGGTTGAAATTTGGTTGCTTTGTGATGTGAAAGGAGTAACAGGAGAGGGGTTGGCTAGCAGCTGCAGGTGTGTGGGTAGAAAGCTGCATTCTTTTTAAAGCACAAATTCAAGGTTTTAGTCTCAGAAAATGATATATACCTAAAGTTGCTCCACAAGTTCTGCATCCATTACTCTTTAAGATGGCACAATGAGTTGCTAATTTGATTGATTCTTATCAGATTTCATGTGTGAACTTTTCTTTAAACTTTTACTTCTGAGAAAGAAAATGTAGGACAGCAAGCATAGAAAACAAATCTCTGCAAGTTCAGGCTTACAGGAATAAAATAGCAACAGCTCAGCCACTCAAGTCAGTGAAGTTTTTTAATTGAACCTTATTATTAATAACTCAACAGTGATAGTGAACAATTTCAAATATAATGCATATGTATATTGTCCTGTGTCAAACTCTGGCATGGTAATATTTATCTTCATATTATCTAATGTTTACAGACATAGTACTTTCCAAGTACAGTATATAGTAAGAGCTGGTTTATTGAATGATTGAATAATGATGAAATTTTTATTCCATGCTGGTGATTATTCATTTGTAATTGTTTGGTATTTGATATAAAGAAATTAAAGATAAGGCAAATCAACTATGGGTCTGAACACTAGTCTAATTCTTCTTGTCAAGAAAATTTTAGAGATTGAAATTTTTTCATTATTAACAGAGCTTTTTAAGTTGTAAAATCTGTACAAAATTATATTTGATGCTTTTAAGTGAGAACTTTAATGTAATAATACATTTTAAAACAATTTATAATAGTGTCTGCTAAATTTGGTTTATGGGTAAAGTCAAATAGCTTAGAAAACTATACACATGATTTCACCTTCTTTAAGAAAACACAGTTTAGACATAGTTTGCAAAGAAGTCAGCCCAATTATTTTAAATATACATAAGACTTGGTCACTTCTGGAAGATATTTATTACAGAAATTTGATCAGTTTATTCTCTTTAAAAATTATTGTCATATCAAGATTTGTGCAAGAGGGAATCACTAAAAAGTGCAACCCCTATCAGTTATTTTAAGATTTCTCACTAGACTTTCTAGCACAATTTGCTAACCATCAGTTTTCTTACAAATAAATGTGTGTGTGTGTGTGTGTGTGTGTGTGTGTGTGTGTGTGTGTGTGTGTGTGTGAAGCACCATGTAAGGAAAATCATAAAACTTTAAATTTTGAAAGTTCATTTCCTGTCTATTCAGTGGATTCTCTGTACTGCTACCCCTCCTTATCGTGTTTCCTGTCATGACCCAAGGCTGGTACCATTTGAATCTACTTGTGTAGTGATACAGATTTCTGTAAACATACGATTAAAAAATCACTCCCTGTATAATTCTATATTCCAGAGTAAATGATATCTCTGCTCCCCAGCTTTTATGAACAACATTAAGTAACATGATTTTTGTATGAATATCAGAAAATAGTGGGTAAAAACATACACTTAAAACTTATTGCCTTAACACATATTGGTTCTTTTAGAAAACAAAACTTCATTGCAAGAACAGAGTGTAGGGGCCAGTGAGATGGTTCAGTGGTCTGAAGCGCCTGCTAAGGCAAGCTTAGGCAACCACAGGACCCCAGTTCAATCCCCAGCACCACGTGCTACCCCAGCCCCAGCTGAGCTGGCTATAACATATATTTATATTGATATAACACAGAAATCAATTCTTACCAATCACAACACACATTGGTTCTCTTTACAACTAACTTTCTTCTCTCTCTTTCTTTCTTTAAAATTTTTTGTAAATTTTAATTCTTTTATATTATGGCTGGCTTAACCTGACCTGGGGCTGGGGCTGGTGCAGCATGTGGTGCCAGGGATCAAACTGCAGTCCCTGCAGTTACCTAACCTTGCCTAAGCAAGTGTTTTAGACAGCTGAGCCGTCTCACTGGCCGTTTTGTTTCTTGAGGCAGGTTTTGATATGCAATTCAGGCTGGCCTTGAACTCACTTTGTAGCTAGGACTGGTCTTGGCTTGAAGTGGTCCTCCTGCATCAGGTTTCCAAGTGCTGGGATTGCAGGTGTGTGCCACCACACCTATGCTACAACTTTTTTTATTTTAGTAGAATGTTCAATGACTAATGTCTTATGCCAGTTTCTGTCTATGCCCCTTCATAGTGAGATACTGCTACTCCTGCTGCCAGGTATGTATCCATTGACCTTACTGAATATGTGCTGGCCTTGTGCTTTGCTTTGACTAATAGAATTTAGTAGAAGTAAACAGATATCAATCATCTTAAAAAATCCAGAAAGAGCCATTAATAAAACCCCTTGCAGAAAGAGCCTAAGTTCTGCATTCACATCCATTTGCTAGATGACTCTCTTTTCCATTTGATCCTGATTCAATCAATTTTACCTGAGCAGTTATACTTGTAATCCTATTGGTGGACCATAGTTTTGCCCCGCCTCACACCCATCTTGCGAGTTCTCATGTTTTCCACCTTAGACCCATCTCACCACATGGTTTTGCTCTACAACACCCTTAGAAAATGCAGGGTCCTTGGCAGCTCACTCAGGTACTCTTCTGTCTCTGTCAGACAGAAGCTTTCTTTTCCCCCGATAAGTAGATTCTCCTCTTTTTTTTTTTTTTAAAGAATGAAGTTGAAGCGACAGTTATTTCAGATCTTCAACATACTTTGAAGATTCTGTCTTTAGCTTCTGGGAGGCTTGACACCACCATACTATGTAAAACCCTGCATTGAAAGATCAGTGGTGAGAGAGTTCAGTCTTTTCAGGGAAGCACCAGCTGTAAGTCCCAGGTAGGACAGCAAGGCCATGTTGGAGCTGCCAGCCCACGCTGGCTTCCAGCCTCTTGTAATTACCACAAATTAGTCCAGCAACATCAGCAGAAGCCCTCCTAGTCACCCCGCACAACTGATGAAAATGTCACAGTTTTGTTGTTATTCTAGTAAGTATTGGTGTTAGAAAGATACCTGGAAAACTACTAAAATACTAAATATTACACTGTCAAAAGTATTTCAACTGTGCAATATAATATTTCTTAAAGAACACCTTCAACTTCTATTTTTCCAATCACTTTGTGTTAATCTTTGTTAAACGATTTAGCTGACTGGAGACTGTCAACATTTCACAGAGGATCTTTGGAGTTTATTTTGCTGTAGAGAACACCCCAGACTCTGTATTGCTTTGTTGGGTCTTGGCTACACTATGCAGTGTGCTTTAATCAAGCTGCTTTTCATATCCAAGGTAACCCAAATTACTTGACCAAGGAATGTGCTGGAAGGTAATGTCTCTGTAGGCCTTAAAAGAACAATTATGTAATAGCTCATGCACTGCTTCAGATTTTGGAACTTGTCTTGCTGAAAGGAAGTGCAAAGAAAAGAGAAAATAATGAATGAGTATTGGACCACAAATACAGTGAGGAAGTAATACATTATAATTACAACACATCCCCAATTTTCCTGCAATCCTTATATTTTTACAATTCATTTTTAAATTGACATTTTAATGAAATGCTTGGTGAATTGTAATTCAGTTTTGGAAGTGTCCTGCATAATTACATACATTATTTACTTCCAGGTAGCTGACAAATAATATCATATGTAATTTATTTTGAATTGATTCATGCTACATACTCTTCAATTTCCTTAATTTATTTGATAGTGAAATTTACCTACAGTTGAAATACCTTCTGATGTATTCTACATTTATTGGTATCATAGAACAAAATAAGTTGAGACATGCATACTTATAATTTTATTGTAATAAAATGACAAAAATGTGATTAGTGAACTATAATTTTAGATACTGTATATTTAAAGAAATTCCATTAAACATGTAGAAAATAATGGCTTGTGTGGTCTCAGGGCAGAGCGTAAGTGGAGAGAAATCCTAGTAAAAAGGGCTTTAGGCTTCTATTGCTATCTCAGAAAATAAAGGAAAGAAACTCTATCTAAGATTTTTGTTTCTGATTTATGTATTTGGTACAGTGTCTCACTACACAACTCAGTCTCATAGCTCCTGTTTTCAGCCTTCCTAGCCCTGGCATTGCAGGCATGATCCACCATGCCCAGACTCGGTCCCTGGCTCTGAGCACTCAAGGGGGAAGGGCCATTGCAGCATGAGGGCCTGGGTATCAGACCCTGAACCTTGAGCTTGCCAAAGCCATCGCTCAGTCCACTGAGGTATCTCACCAACCCTAGAAACTCTATTTCATCTGATGAAGTTGTCATCACTCTCGTACCGAGTAGTAGGTCTTCATTAGACTAATAAGAGGTCAAAGTTTCAATTTTTAGAGTCTGACACAAATTTATTCCCTGGTCTGCTTAGATAATGCTCTTCTAAACATGTATGATTCCTTATTGTTAATTTTTGACTTACTGTATCTATGCATGGGAGATTTAGGTTGCCAGAGATAACATATTTAACTTCCAGCTGGAAAAGATAAGAAATATGTGCACAGCACTCGGGGTTTTAGCCGGCATCCTATGTTCTACATCAAAACAACTTGAGAACCCTAAGGTGCTCAGAAGCTCAGTTTCCAGCTTGCCTCAAAGAATTAAGTTTCAAAGTCCTTGGATAATCTATTCAAGTGAGGCTTTCTCTTGAAATGTTTCCTCAAAGTTTATCAGAGCTTGGTGCCTTTTAAAGTACCCAGAGTGAAGTGACAGAGAGTGACATAAGCAATGTCATGTTAGCACAGAATAGATGTGGGAAGAGTGCAAAGAGAGTAGTAAAACATAGCAACAAAAGTTTCACTATGTGGAGGAGAGGACAACATACTAAGCAACAGGGGCCAACACATGCTAAACCGTAGGGTCAGACGGCAGTGTGCTGTGTTGAGAAGCATTTTATGAGGGCCTGAACTTAAAATTCTGGAGGATGGGTGTTGAATGTGATTTGGGGCTTGGAGGTAGATTTGGACCAGATTGGAAGGAAATTTTATGTTGTAATGAGATATGCAACAATAACTTGGTCCCGTATTGTACTGGTTCTAGATCTTTCTGGGAGATTCTGCTTCATTAGGTAATACACTTACAATCGTATTAATTGACTGAAAATTGTTTATTGTTCAATTATGTGAAATCATAGTGGTAAGTATTCGAGAATTTAGTTTTTAAAAATCCCAAACATGAATATTTAAGATGATATATAATATAGGGAAGCAGAACAAAAAGTAGTAACTAATAAAGCTGACACTGATATTGAGAATGATTGATGTACAGGGTTTTTCAGGGGAAATAAAGATTTAAGACAACCCTATGCATGAAACAGCAAGCATTCTCACTGATTGGTTACCTGAAGCATTTGGCTTTAACGATGTTATTAGTTACCTCCAATTCTCGTTTGCTCTGCTACTGTGCTTTCGTGCAGCACCATGCTAAATAGACCACCCAAAGGTTGTGAGTTCCCAGCTACCAGTGCCAGAAAAAATTTCGAAGAGCATCTGACAAAGAGGGGGAAAATACTTATTGAATAAAGACCCTAAGAAAAAGAGCATTTTATTGCCAGTTTAAGATTAAGTTACACCTTATTTTGAAAAAAGTCAGCCATATTCACTATGCTTAAATTGCTGTAGAATTCTGCATTACTGCAAACACGAGGGCAGCTTCTTTTCTCCTTCTGTCTCCTAAGATAGTTTTATTTGTGGATACTTTTAACTATGAAAAATTTAATCTGCTGTATCCTGGGAGAAGACTCATGTTTGTAAAGTCTATGCTCAGGGCATTGATCAAATGGACCTTACTCAAATGTTTGTATATTAGAAGAACCAAGTAGATAAAGCAATTCTCAGATATTGACAATTTCCAGCAAATGTATTTTGTATAGATTCGTTATATACACACACAATATACACATAATGGTGTACTTAAGATATTGGCTCTAAGAACTGTAGAATAAAACAATAATGATATTAATAGTAATGACAATAAAATATAAACTATTTTTTTCCTGCCTGGTAAATCAAATTTTCAAAAGCAAGTCATATAATTTCAGTATGAGATAATGGCGATAATATGTGGCCATTAGCAAAACAATTAAAAAGACAAGTGAATCTATTCAGAAAAATGTAATTTAGCTTGTTAGTGAGTGACTAGTTTCAAAAACCTATTTATTGCTAAGTAATCTAGAGAGTGTATGGGAGGGTATTAAATGAATACATTTTTGTTATCCCGGTATGCAGCACATTTCAGTGGTATTTCCTACTGTAACATGGTTAGAGTATTATTATAATGTACTACTCCAAGCTTATAGGTACCAGAGATTTAAGAGACAGAACAGGTCTGTTTTAGTAATTCTATCTTACTTCAGAAATTTCCCCTCTATTGGCTGGAATTTTCTTCATTTGACTCACAGTCTTCGCTGTTTACAGAGCATAAATATTTATAGAGGTGCCTGCTTAAGAAATAACTTGTGGAAAACAAAAATAAAACTTTGTTTTCGGAGTTTTTGAAAAGGTGCACCCAGATTCTCCACTGAGTTTATCACCCACCATTGAACATCTGATGAGACCTCGCTAACTACTTTTAGGACTCACATCAGCAAGATCAAGGTTGGATGAAAGCATAGGAGCTGAAGCACAGCTTCCAGCTCCACCTAGCAATACCAGGAGATTGTTAGTGGGGCCCTGGCTGAGATAATTAACAGGAAAAAGTGGCATGATCCATTAGCATTTTCTTCCATGCATGCAGGAAATCAGACATCCTGCATCTATTCTTACTTGGCTCATTAGAATAGACTTTGAGGAGAGCATTTTCAAGAAAGCAAAAGAGAACTGTGGCACTCTGAAAAACAAAATTGAAGAGGACCTCAGAAAATGGAAAAATAACCTCTGCTCTTGAAGAAGTAGAACTAATATAGTCAAAGTTCCATCCTTTCAGAATTTCCATCTTGTTGATGTACAGGTTCAGTACAATCCCAATCAGAATACCAACAGCAGGCTTCACAGCACTGAAGCATAAAATTCAAATGGAACCATAGGAGGCCCAGAATAGGAAAAATAATCTTGGGTAATAAGGGCAAAATGCAGAGATCATGATCATAATCTAGATTTGAAGTTATACTTCAAGGTTACTGTGATATACAGCTTGGCATATGAATAAAAATAGACACAAGGATCAATGGTACAGAGACAGCCCCAAGTATGTTCACATATTTGATCTTTGAGAAAGGGGCCAAAAATACACGGTAGGAGAGCCAGCGAGATAACTCAGCGGACCAAGTGATTACTTAGGCAAGTGCAGTGTCCGGGGTTTGATCTCCGTCACCAAGTGCTGCACCAGCCCTGCCCTCGGATGAGCTGAGCAGAGCTGCTTGGTCCGGGCTCTGTGTAGTGAGACCCTGTACCAAACATATTAAAAACAAATAAACAAAACAAACAAATAAAACACTAGAGGAAAGAGCCTAATAAATGGTGTTGGGAAAACTGTCCACCTGCTGAAGATTGAATGTAGACTCATATCTCTTTTTTTTTTTTTTTTTTTTGTCTTTTTGAGACAGGGTCTCGCTATGCAGTTGAGGCTGGCCTTGAGCTCACTTTTGTAGCCCAGGCTGGTCTTGAACTCGCACCGATCCTCCTGCCTCAGCCTCTCGAGTGCTGGGATTACAAGCGTGAGCCACCACGCCCGGCTTCATATCTCTTATTATGGACTACACTAAATTAAAATGGATCAAGGAGCTAAATATTAAAATAGAAGCACTTAACCTGTACCAAATAAAATAGGTAACTTTGAACTCAAAGGGATAGGCAAGGGATTTCAGAACAGAATCCTGATTGTATAGGAAATAGTAGTGAGAATCAACACATGGAATTCAGTCAAATTAAAAAGCTTCTGCATAGCTAAAGAAACAGACAAAATAAATAAAGAGACATTTCACAGCCAAAGTGAAAAGCCAGCCCAAAGAAAGAGCATAAAACTTTGCCAGATATATCTTAGAGTATTACTATTTAGACTATGTAAAGAACTCAAAAACAGTAAATCCCTCAAGTGAAAGACCCAATCAGAAAATGGCTAGATAAAACAAATGGGCACTTCATAGAAGATGTAGAAGTCATCAGTCAATATCTGGAGAAATGCTCAACATTGTTGGTCATTAGATCAATTCAAGTTAAAACAAGAGTGATGGTCTATCTTGCCCTACAAAAAGGGTCATAATTTTAGAAATCAAAAACAAATGCCATGAAGTTGTGGGTATAGGCCCAACCAGATAGCTCTGTGGGCTAAAGAGCCTTCTTAGGCAAACTTAACCGTGGTTCAGTCTCTGGCACCACGTTCCACACCAGCCCTGCCCCTGTGAGCCAGCCCCCCACAAAAAAATTTGAAAGAAAGAAAGAAAGAAAGAAAGAAAGAAAAAAGAAAAAGTAAAAGAGTTAAGTCCATTATAGTATAGTGGCACACATATACCCATATTTAAGGCAGCACAATTTATAATAACAATCTTAGAAGCAGCCTATATGTTTATCAACAGATACATGGATAAAAATTATGGTTTTTCCATAAAGGGAAGCACCACTCCGCCATAAGATAGGACACACATGAGCCAGATGTAAGGAAATGGGTGTACTTTAGTGAAATAAACCAGACACAGAGCTTAAATATCACATGGCTTTTTCTGAGAAAATAAAATTAAATAAGGAGAAAAATCAAAGACAGACAATGGGAAGTTGGGAAATGAGTTTTCACGAATGGGATGATGATCAACAGATGGAGGGAAGGGATCGAAAGGGAGGCGGATCGGAGGAGGGAGGGGATTGGGCTGGGCCGGGTCTGTGCACCAGTGCTCACAAGGGGCACAAGCACCGTGTGCTGCGCATATGTGCAGTTCTCACAAAAACTCTCATCAGAATTCTCCAAAACCCCAGTAATGATATAGAAGCTTAGACAGTGACATTATTGCTCTAGATGTTGTCTTCCTTGCTCTGTCTGTGCTGGGTGAGGTGACCATCATGGTAGCTAGCTTTAACCAAAATGAAAGAAAATAACCTACATTTAAAAATCAAATAAAAAGAAAGATGCTTATCATTTTTCCCATCTCTGAGAACCAAGGTCTGCTTCGCTTAAAACACCTAGAATAATTATTCAAGCATGAAGACATGTGACAAACAATGCTGTGATCACCTCAGAATTCCCAAGTAGGAAGCTACTGCTGTATCTTTGCTATTCATTTTTCATAGCTGACCCAAGCTATAGCTAAGTATTATCAGTAATGTCATCTCAAATCTTTTTGTTTCAAATGTCTATTTTCTATCTATCTATCTATCTATCTATCTATCTATCTATCTATCTATCTATCATCTATCTGTCTATTACTTATCTGTCTGTCTGTCTATCTATCTATCATCTATCTGTCTATTACTTATCTGTCTGTCTATCTATCTATCTATCTATCTATCTATCTGTCTATTACTTATCTGTCTGTCTGTCTGTCTGTCTGTCTGTCTGTCTGTCTATCTATCTATCTATCTATCTATCTACCTACCTACCGACCTATCATCTATCGCAGTACTGGGGACTGTATTCGGGACCTTGTGCTTGCCACGCAAGCACTTATGCTGCTGAGCTATTTCTCCATCCCCAAATGTCTATATTTTTATGGGTAGGAAAGCTCAGTATTATTATGTATTTCAAGAAAACATCTTCCTAAATTCAAGTGGTTATAACCATATTTTGTATTCTTATATTCTAATGTTTTGCATATTAAAGATGATTTTATGTGCATCTATCAAAACTTACGAGGTCATTAGTACCTTTTTGGAAAAATTTTAATAACCTAATATACTTTACCATTTTCTGCATGAAAAGTGGAAAATTATCATTAGTCATTATGCTTTAGAGAAGGCAAAATTGTTTGGAGGATATACATAGAAACTTAACACAGTAAGTTTGAAATATTTTCTAAGGGCTGACCAAATAGCTCAGTGGATTAAAGCACCTGCAAGCAAGTGCAGGGGCCCTGGGGTTTGATCACCAGGCCTGCACACTGAGACAGCAACTAAGGATGGGCACAGTGGCACGTGCCTGTAACCTCAGCTCTTGGGAGGCTGTAAACAAGTGGATCACTATGAGTCCGATCTAGCAGTCAGACCCTGAACACCCTGTAGACCCATAGCATTTGCCTACAGCAATAGCCACAGTAGTCCTACTAATTAAAGCTTGAGTTCCACACTGGCATTTGTCCCCTATCAGTGACCTTGAGTTGATGAGAGCCAGGGATATGACATAGACTTTGTCAGCATTCCATATCTTCTTCACTTCTCAGAATTAGTATCCAATGGACACTTGAATTATTTTTCCGACTACAAGACTGTAAATATTACAGCAAAATAATCTGGTTATGGTAAGGTTTAGTTTATATGTTAGGCATAGTAAGAGACTAACAGAAACACTTGGTGAAGTAGAGAAATTGTAACAATTAAAACTATGTGAATATAGTTTGTCTTTCTTTATTAAATATCTTTGCTGTGTGGTAGTCACCCTCTTTTCTGTGATGCCATGAGATGATTCAGTGCCTAGAAGGTGTGATGAAATGGGATCAAGGATGCAGGGACTGTGATGTGGTCTTCAGTTCCTGCACCAGGTTACCTGAACTCAGAACCACACAACCCCAGGAATCTAAAACCCAACATGGTTACTAGGTAACAGGTGGGCAGAAGTGTACACAACATGGACATTATGGACAAAGGAATGATTCATGTCCCAGGCGGGACAGAATGGCATAATGTAAGATTTTATCATGTTTTTAAGAATGTTATTTAAGGTGACTATAGGTAGCAAAAATATACTGTTTATGTTGAATAATGTAAAGGTTTTAAAATGTTTTTACCATAAGGAAATGATACTTATTCTGTTCCGAACATTATACAACGTACATATGTATAGAAATATCACATGGTATCTTACATATAAGTGTAATTCTTATATGCCAATTTAAAAAAAACAGAATAATGTGAAACTTAAAAATTATGAATTGTTTATTGCTGGAATTTTTTTAGTTAATATATTTGAACTGAGGTCTACCATTTGTATCAATCAGTTCTCTACTGTTGTGACAAAATACCTGAATCAATCAATTTGTAGGGAGGGAATAATTAGATTAGCTCACAGTTTCAGAGGGTTCCATCCATGCTCACCTGGCTTATCACCTTGGGGCTGTGGGGGCACAGTACCTAGGGGTGGGAGCACGTGTTGGTTGGATTTGCTCATGTCATGTAGATAAGAAGCAAAGAGAGAGCGAAAGGCCTGGGCTTCGTGTTATCTTCGTTTCTCTGCCTTCTCCCAGAAGACGCTCCTGAACAGTTTCCCTACTTCCAAATGGTGTCACATATTTGGGACCAAGCTTTGAACAGAAAGGCTTTGAGGAGACTTTATTTCATTTCATTTATTTATTTGCTGGCCCTGCCCTGGAGACCTTAAGCTAGGGTGCACTGCACAGAAAGCTGAAGCTGCAGAAAGTAAAACCTCAGGTAAGAAGGAAGTGTACAGAAAGTATGGTGGCTTTCACATATCTTCTGAAGAGTGCAGTGACGTTCCAGGATACATTAAAAAGTTGTACAAGGGACATAAAGAAAAAGGATCAAAAGTTGTGAATGGGCTTTTCCACATTCTAAATGATAATGAATGCATATTATTTTACATGCCTTTTGGACAGTAAATAAATCTGTTAAACAGTGCCAAAGGTCAACATTTACACTGTAATTGTAGCTTAAACTGAACAACTTAACATCGTAAAGTTTCTAAAATAAAACAACCCACAAGCAATTTTTTTGAAGTGGTTGTTTGCATGTAAACTTCTTTTTCAGTTGAGAAAAATGAAAAAAAAAATTACCTTTGTTAAAGACTGGTAAATATTTATGCCATGGGACAATGTCTTTCTTGTGATATTAAGGGAAAATTACAAAACTGTTTTTTATTCACGATTTTGAATAAAACAGTGGTTCCTTCTACTTGCCTAGTCAGCTCTGTCGTCGGGTTGCTTTGCACCCACGGAGCATGCACAGAGGATGGAAAGGAGAGGTCGGGGCCTTGGACTGGCTGCATGCGCAGGGCCCTCTGCTGATGCTGGGCGTGTGCTCCTCTTTGCCTTTGCCCGGAGAATTCTGCGAGGCCCACAGCTTCGCGGCATAGGCCAGGAAGTCCAAGGCTGAAAGGATGGCTAACTGGCTGGTGAACAAAGCTCTGGACGTCACATTATCTCTGGCTGGGAGCATACGGGAGCAGTCCTGCAGCTATCAAAGGGGCGGGGAAAGAATCTTCCACAAGCTTGGCTTGGCCGATCTGTGTGTGCTGAACCAAAAAAAGCAAACTGAACAAAGACATCTACATTTACAGCTCCAGTTAGAGACTGGAGAGGCTTAGCCAGGGTGGAGAATGCACTATTCAACCTGACTTCTTCGTGCTGTTTAGAGTGTGTTTATTCCAGAATAATAATAAAAAAATTATTTATGTCTACATTTATCTCTCTTAATCTCTGTAAACCTTTACATCATGATACATATTTGTGAATTGATTCTTCTGCTCCAAAGTGATTGATATCCCCTTGGCTGTTCTCTGAAATAAATTGATTTCTAAAAATAATAGTGATTATGTATATCATATATGAATTATCTTTTAAAATAGGCTGATTTATATAATGCTTCTAATAAATACATATATTTTATTATAGCCTATTAATATTACAAAGGCATTAAATTTTCAGTACTTAACCTGTCCTGTTGATAGCGAGCATATTATATAAATCTAAATTCACAAATTTCTTCCACACTTCTATTTCTTGATTAAAACAATGAAATAAAAGAGGAAAAATGCACTGAAGTGAATAGCCATCTCTCCATGTAGACTGCCATTCAGACTGGTCTTGTCATTCCCTAACTTAGAAATACTGTTCAAATTATGTAAGTTCTGTGCCTCAGTTTCCTTATGTGTTAAATAAGTTTGATAATAACATCTGTTTGGTAGAATGTTGAGACTAATAAATAAGCTAACATGTGGGAAATTTTATTTATTTGTTTTTAAAAATGTATTTAGGACAGGGTCTACAGGCTCTCACTATGTAGATCAGGTGGTTGATACAAATTAAACTTCCTTTCTTAAAAGTAACCCCATCAAAGATTTTACCAATGATTCTTCACTAAGAAAAAACAAATCTGCAAAACTTATATGGAAATTTATATTCTCCAAACTTTTAAATCTTTTGTTTTCAGCCTCCCAAGTGCTGGGATTACAGGTGTATGCCACCATGCCCAGTCTCAATCACTGTCCCAGCATGCCTCAGGAGCAGGACTGGTGCTGCACATTGGAGATTGAACCCTGGTCATTTTGCTCTGCCTAAGCATAAGCAGGCACTTTAATCCACTGAGCTATCTGGCTGGTCTTTTTTTTTTTTTTTTCAAGTTTTACAATAGTGGTTGACATGTGACATCACTTAAGACTTGGCTGTTATAACTGCTATTCTAGGCTAAACATTTTAGAAGAATAGACATTTTATTTTAAAAATAGAGGCATCATTATAATTCAGGTGGTTGATACAAATTAAACTTCTTTTCTTAAAAGTAACCCCATCAAAGATTTTACCAATGATTCTTCACTAAGAAAAAACAAATCTGCAAAACTTATATGGAAATTTATATTCTCCAAACTTTTAAATCTATAGACATGACATAAATATATGAAGCTTATAAATACATCTTAGAAAATTTTATTTGAATTAAATTGAATTATATATATATATATTTGTTGTTGTTGTTGTTGTGGGACCAGGGTTCAAACTCACAACCTTGCACTTGCCAGGCAGGCACTTGTGCCATGGAGCTATCTCCCGAGCTCCCTTTATATAATATTTTTAAAAGTATCATTTTCATTGTTATAAAAGGTTAACTTATTTCTTTTTCTTTTAAATATAGTCCTTCCATTTGACACATATTTTTTTTCCTGCAACATTTAGTCTAACATTTGTTATACAACAGTTTCCTTCATTTATTTTAGAACACTGAAAAGACATAAAAGCTCAAAGAATCAAATAAAAATCATTTACAATGCCAGTACAAATGACATTGCCCAAACGACATTGTTCAAGTTTCAGTGTGCTTACTCCCAGCCTTTTGCTCCAAGTGTGTGTGCATATAGCTATGTGTGCCCTATTGACACCACACAAGGCCGGGGGCTTGTATCATACATACTACACTGAAAGGTAGGGACACCCAGAGGTCAAATTACGGTGCCAGAGTTCAAATCATGGGTGTACTGTTTACGAGTAACATGAATCTAATCACCACTTATTCTTTCTCAATCTTGTTTTCCTTACATATATATGGGAATGACAATAATATCAAGAAACTGTTGAAATTATTTAATATTGTTCAACACTAGCTTTTTATTCTTTTCTTTTCCTTTCTTTTTCCTTTTCCCTTTTCTTTTCTTTTCCTTTTCACTTTTCTTTTCCTTTCTTTTTCCTTTTCCCTTTTCTTTTCTTTTCTTTTCTTTGTGGTACTAGGGATTGAACTCAGGACCTTGTGCTTGCCAGGCAAGTGCTTATTCTACTGAGAACACTAGGTTTTTATTGTTTTTAACAATATGTCATGAAATTGTAGCATTAATCCCTGACTTACATTCAAGTTGCGAACTTTCAGAGATATGAACGGACTTCACATTAGGAACATTCGTAGATGCAAACAAAACACAAAGTCTGAAGGACACGGGCACAGCTGAGCTCATGTGTGACCACTGTGCAGTGCTCAGTCGGAGGCCAGGATGACTGGAAGCAGAGGAAAAGGAGAGTTGGTGGGGAGGGGACAGCTAGGAAGAGCAAAGCAACCTGCATTGTGCATTTGTGTCTGAGGCGCTTATGTCTTGCTTAGTCAGATTTGCAAACAAATCTGCCTTACAACTTTTCCTGGAATGGAACTCATTTGTAAGTGAGGGGCTTTTGTTATTATTAAAGATTATTAATTATTATTACTATTAAATATTAGCATTAGTAAAGGTTATTAATCACATTAATAACAAAATAAAGTTCATAGCAATAACGAAAGCTATTACAAATAACTTCTGAAATCAAGATTTGAAGTATCAATCATCACCATTACATTAAGAAAAAAATACAACTATTGGTTTCAGTTTTCTTTCAACTATAAGTGACAAAAGAGCTAATTTACAATGGCCTGAGTCATAGGAGTCTTTTTGTCTCACACACCAAGGGGTCTTGAGTAGATTTGTTTGAGAGTTGAACAGGGCCTCACATGGTCCATGACAGCATCAGAGACCTGTGTTCCTGCAACTGCCCCGCTTTTCTCTTCTCAGCACAGTAGATGAGCTTGCACTAGGCTGGTTACTCTCAGGGTTCCTAGGCTTTGGCTGCCTTCCAGGCACTGAGTGTGGGTACATCAGTGCTAACAAGTAGGAAACAGTGTCCCTGACTAGTATCCTTTATCAGAGCAAGGGAAACTTCGCCAGAGGCCGACTTGCTTTCATATTACATTGGCCAGAAACATGCCACATGCTTGTATGGGGCTATACAATGGAAATAACATTTTCCTGACAAACTTAATAAACCCTTGCCAGAGAGGGTTCATCTTCACCAAAGCTAATGACTGCCCCATACATGAGTTAAGCCAAGGTCCTTCTAGCCTGAAGGAAAAGGAGAGTGACTGGCTGCTCAGTAATGATCCAACAGTGCCTGCTGTATCCTTAGTGTATTCTTAGTCCTTAGTCTTTTTTTTTTTTTTTTTTTTTTTTT